>JARYGA010026421.1:0-41530 GCA_030545235.1 Helianthus tuberosus
GTCGGTTTTGGTCCGTTTTGTTTAAAAATCAAGTTTAGAAGGGTTTTAAAAGCTTTCACTTAGATCTAACACTTGGTGTGTCACACCCCAACCGATGGAGGAAACATCGGGGTGAGACGAAATAGATTGCAATAGACTTCATAACACTATTTGTGACAAGTATTTAAATAATAAATTTTCGTTTCATTTCTAAAGAGCCAATTACAAGGATTTGAAACAATTACAACATGAATGATGAAATACATGTTTATTTAAAAATCTTGGCTTCGAGAATTTTGGAATTTAAATCTCAAAATTCTTCGGTTAAAGTCTAGTGTTTTCTCCCGAAAACATCTAGTTCGCTAACAACCATTGGCTCTGATACCAACTTCTGTCACACCCCAAAAGCGTCGAAGCGGAATATTTAACGTAGTGGTGACGGAAGTTGGTGCCCATTTATATCTTGCTGAATGATGCACTTATTTGTTGGACATGTTGACTTATTTTAAAACATAAGTTATTTAAACATTACATTTTAAAAACCACGACACAACCACATAAGTTAAGTTGTCTTTGATCCTCGCGGATCTTATTACATTCGTCCCAGAAAGTTTAAAAAGTAGTCCAACATTTTAAGTAACACAACATGCATCATCAAACACAAGATACGCCATAATTCCCGAAGCCGAACTCAAGTACCTGTAGAACACGTTAAAATCAAGTGTCAACACAAAGGAAGGTGAGTTCACATATTCAAATCTAACAATTTGATCCAAATGAAAACTTTCTAGTTATGTGTTTATTTTAAAACATCCATATAATTTTTAGAAAGTCCATTTACTTCCTTAATAAAATCCATGGGTCATCCGTCGAAAGTTTAAAAACCCGACATTAAGGCATTTTCCCAAGTTTTGTATATTAAATTCATAGCGTCAACGTTCAGACTCGTATGTTAGCTAGACAATACGAACTATATATTTACCATGCAGGGATAATCAATGCTAGACAATAACCAGAATTTAAATTCGTCGTTTGACTTGACACGGGGCGACCGGTCACGACAGGGTTGTCAACCCGATAGATCTACCAACAATTCATCGCGTGCAATACTTAATCGATTAAATGACATCATTGGCGCAGGGTCCATATTGAGACCATATATGATGTCTGCCTCATGTACAATATATATATCCTACTAATATGACAAATTTAGTATACGATGTTGTACGAATCCCCTGAAATGCCCACCGAAATGTAAGCCTATGCTGTTACTTACTCTCTTAAGACCAAGCAATATTCGTTCCAACATCACGGTCGGTTTTTCCTCAGAAACACCGTACCATCCCAACCTCTCCTCCAAACATATATTCATCAAAAACGTTTTACCTCGAAACATATGATTTATCAAACTCCATATATTTTCAACGAAAATATATAATTTATATTAAAATGTATGTTTTAATCCAAAAACATTATTAAACCCTTTTATTGGCGTGTTCTACCCCCAAAACATATACAAAGCAGTAAAAGAGGGGTTTAGTGACACTCACCTTTGGGTGCGTATTTTAAATAGCACAATCCCACAGTTTGATTTCTACACGTCCTATTATATGTGGGAGCGAGTTTTAAATCAATATACATATATACATCACAAAAATCCTAAGTTTCTCTGTTTCTTAGAATTGTCACATAACTTTGAGATTTTCTCGAAAAGTTATCATTTTTGATTATGTTGGCACGTTAATATATATATACATATATATATATATATACATATATATATATATATATATGAGTCCATATATATATTTTAATATTTTTGCGACTTGAACGATTTTATTGGTGACCATTATCATGTAAACCCGTTAACACTTCCGTTTATACGCAATATATCTACGATTTGCGCGTCGTAATATATATACATAAACGTTCACATAATTTATTATCGAAACACGCGAAATCTTGTTAACTTGTCTATTTTGTCATTTTAAAGCAAATATACATAAAATATCTCATATGTATCAAATTTCTTGCTCGACAAACAAGTTACACATTTAACGCGATTTTTACCGTTTCTACCGTACAAAACGCACAAGTAAACATGCATAATCTAAATTTTCAATATTATGTTAAAACTAAACATATTTTCACATTCACATGTTTAAATCACATAACACATCTTTAACACATAAGGTTCACCCAAAATTTACCCATACTAGTGTTCATTGAGAAATGTGTATTTTAGTGATTCGGTAACGTTTTCGGGAGTCGGAAGTCACGTGTGACAAACCAAACACCAAGTAAACTTAAAATTAGTTAAAATACTTATTTTTAAACTAAAAATATCAGTTTACTTAGTGATCTAAATCAGTTTTATAAAAATCACTCGAAAAGCCGATTTTTGACCGTTTTAACGCATAGTTTTGCGTTAAACGTTTCTATAATCATCCCAACTCGGAATGACTTGATATTTTAAAAAAAATACATATTATTTACTGATTAAAATAGTGGTTATAATCAGATTAGTGCAGGTTTTGTGTAAGTCACATAAATCACGCGATTTCACGTATTTTACAACTTTTAATGCACCAAGTACAACATGCAAAACTAGTAAAGATTATGACAAAGTTATATGTCACTAAACACTTTAAAATAAATTTATTTTAGTGTTTATAATCTGATTAAAACTGATTTTTACTAAATCATACTCAAATCACCTTTTTATGATCACATATCATCATGCATGTCTAAGTATATGCATCTAGTGCACCCATATCATAAAATCATCATCCAACATGATCTTACATGCATCAAAGAACATATTTATTTCATGTTCATGTAAATCAAAACATGTATATTCCATCATCATCTAATCATATTCACATAAATACAAACATTCTTTCATTTATTAACATGTGACAAAACTTTCATACATGCATACATATATATATATATATACATATATACGACACATATACACACATATATGAACTTCCAAAAGTTCACTTTATATCACATTCATCTCAAATCACAAGACCCTTTTAGAACCTTCTTCTATGACATCTTTTTAAACCATGCATGTAATCCATCTTTCAAGAATCAAATCAAATCATTCAAGATTCATTCAACAAAATCAAAACACAACTAAATACACATATTCATACAAATTTTCGGCCATACACACATACATATACACACTCATTTTTACTTTGTTTGAAATCTCATTCATTATTATTTTCAAGTTTGTGATTTATTCCAAGTTCAAGAGAAACCATCTAACATCTCTATCATCACTAGAAATCAAGAATGTGGTTTTGAAAATAATTTTATACCTTCAAGATTTCTTAGTGGGTTTTTGAAAAAGATGGTGATATGAGGCTTTGTTATTGCTTGAATCTTCTTGAAATCACTTCTAAACATCCATATTAGCTTGGAATCACCTTGAAATGCCCTTGATTCTTCAAGAAAAGGTTTGAAAATTTTGAATGTGGGAATGTAAGGGGGTGTTCGGCCGAGCTAGAGAGAGAGAGAGAATGAGGGAATGATTTTGTAAAGTTTTATTTTGTATTGGTTAGTTCTTGAGTGTGATATAAGCTTAATCATCATTCTCTAGTTCCAATGTTCAACAAGTGGCAAGACCAAGAGAAAGGTAGCCTCCAAGGCCGCCACCTTGTCCTCTCTCTCTCCTAATACACACACAAATTATATACATACACTTACATATATATATATATATATATATATATATATATAAATTAGTGTAAAAACAGGTATTTTACTGGATACTGGGTATTTTATCTAGCGTTTTAATCCCGTTTTAGTGCGTTTTAAATTATTTTTATCATTCTATAAAAATAATCACTCAAAATTATTACTGAAATAATTACCAGTTGCCTTGACTGGCTGCGTTGACCGTATTTTGTCTAATACGCGCAGTATCGCGCGGTATGCGTTCAAACTCGAAAAATAGAGTTTCTTAGCGTTTTAATTTATTTTTCCTCACGAATATGATTAAAATTATTATTCTAATCATAATAGACGATTTTTAGGATTTTAACACTGATCGGGTGGTCACTGACGTTCGTTTCGCATTTTAACCGTTACACGATAAGCGTTTATCTTACCGTTGTCAACATAATTTTTACCAAGGTTTAAATTTGCCAACTCATTAAATATCACATATAACACCATAATCAGTCAAATACAACCTTTTATCTATTCACATCACGTGTTACAGTTGTACGGTACGACCTGAAAAGTCGGGTGTCACAGTGTGTTACTCCTATAGCGCTATACATGTTAAGTGGAGGCTTGTACGAAGCTAATGACAAGTTCCTCACATAAGAATCACCCAGAAAACATGAATCAAGCATAACAAATAGTAAGCATGTATTGGATTGTTTGTTTATGTATAAGAATATGTATACTAAGTGTGTTTTGTATATAAAAACATGTTACACCGAAAAGTGTGAAAACAGTAAAATGGGTCAAGTATACTCACAATATTGCTAATTCTTCTGATTATCCAATGCGATGAATTTGTTGAGACTAGTAAGTTGAATGTGTTCGATTTGGAGTTTAAGAGATGTCTACATATGGTCTAAGGATTTGGAGTTTGTGGACATGAAAATAAACATATGAAAAGTAATCATCTAATCATATAATACTTGTTTGACACTATGAAACCCCAAGGGTTAGAAGGTTTTCATGGGTAGGATACCCATTAGAATCATAACAAGTTATTAGGTCTTAGATGATGTAATCTAGTACTTTGACGAATGAACACAAATTCATCATCAAAGGTTCGAATATTTGGATAGTTTATATAAGTATTATGTAGATTATGTATATCAATAAGTCCAATAGTTCAAGCATGAGGTAGGAGGATTAATCCTCTATTTAGGAACCTCTTTTGTGTCATAGAAATCATGTAGGAGGTAGGAAGAACAAGTCTTCCATTTAGGTACCTCTAGGTGTTCACCACTACACTTGATGTTATGAACATTCAAGGCGGGTCATGAACGTACAATAAGAAAGGAAATAAGACAACTAATCTATGGAAAAACATCAAGCAATGTGTGGATTCTCAAGTAGGATAGCCCAAACTAATCCTAAATCACACATTCATCAAGTCTTAAGCATGAACATCACTTGTGGGTTAAACCCTTGAACAAAAAAGAAAGTTTGTGAGGTTTACACCTCTGATTTTACATGTCTCAAACTTGTTTTTAAGCCTACCTAACCATATATGTAGTTATAAGCATAAGGACATAGGTTTGAGATGAGTTTCCTCAAGTTTAATCATGTTTATCAAAGTTTGAATCAAGAACAGAAAAATCAGTCAACTTTGGAGCCTTTTTGGCGATGTTCCAGGCTCTGGTTTTCCAGGGAAAAACCTATGGAAACATAGCTAAGGTTAATCCAAAGAAGTAGGAAAAAGAATCGAGTAAATCGGATAAGAAATGGGTGAGTTATGCTCACTTTAGTGAAGTAGTATGAATCTGCTCGAATCTGGAACTCAGCTGCAATTTGTGAGTGTTTGAGAGGGTTTAGAGAGTGCAAAAAAGTGAAAAATGCTTGGATAGCACTTGGGTTTTATAGGGGAAGGTTGTGGTTGGGTTAGGTGAGGTGAGGTTTAAATGCAAGAAACACACCTTAAACCACTCAAACTCCACCAAAAAGTCGACCAATACGCGAGCTGAAATGGGTTGTCTCCGGATTCACCTGGCTCGCGGCCAACATAAAGATCTGGGGGGTGGGTCATGGCCTGCGACTCTCCTCCATACAAGTTTCGTTTTTTGGAAACTTTAGTCCCTCAATTTCATATTTTAGGGTTTTTAATTGTTTTAAGGGTTGTTTTCGTCATAGAAGCATAGTATAAGGTTAAAACAAGTATGAAGAACATAAACCAAGTATAATTAAGCGTATGAATGTTGTATTTAAGTATCGTATACGATCAAAAGACGTGTTATGCATAAGTTTCGTGTATTTGCAAGATTAACACATAGTTTCCAAGAATTACGAATACGTGACGAATGTTCCATGTCTCGGATTTTACATTGATTACAACGAAAGAACGATTATAAGAACACAAGACTTCCAAAAATAGGTTTACAAGCGATGAGTTCAAAATATAGAAAGTATGAAAACGCAGGGCGTTACAGTCTCCCCTCCTTTAGGAAATTTCGTCCCGAAATTTATTCAAGAGGAAGACTTGAAAGAGTTTTGGCGAAAAGTAGCATAATTCTCTGTTCTGCACGACTCGATCTAATTCACTATAGTTATGGCTCTGATACCAATCTGTCACATCCTAACCGATGGCGGAATCATCAGGGCGCGACACTAGGCGAACCAGATTGCTCAAGAGAATCCATAACAACTATTTAATGACAATATTTAAAAGGTTCATTATCCCATACTAACAAACAAATATTCCAACAAACAGTCATAACGGAATTCACATCTCTCAAACAAAACAAGTCCGACAACCTAGATTTTATTTGGTGAGTTTCTAGACTTCCTATCCATTTGCAACACATTATAATCATTAACCAGTCACATACATTAAAATAAAGTCAATACAATAATGTAAAGGTGAGTACACAAGTTTGCATAAGTATAGTATAAAAGCGTTTACGCATAACCAGCATGTAACACATAGAGGGCGAATCAAGTAACTATCACAATGATACTAGCTATCTACATGACTGTGAGTAGAGTATGCGCGACACATGTTCACCGAAGCGAACAAGTGAAGTAAAGTGTGTGATCCTTAGCAACCCCTGACTAAACAGGTGTTGAGTCCAAACTATAGTACTATCGTTGCTAAAGGCGAAAGGCAAGTCATCACTGTATAAAATAGCAACAAGTATTCAACTAATCATGTATAACACGCGAGTGCGGCTAGCGTTTATAAAGCATTCAAGTGTTGTGTTTTTGATAGAGAACGTATGTAACACCCAAAAGTGCATTAAACGAAAATGGGTTCGAGTATACTCACAATGCGTGTCTAGCAAGTAAACACGATCTGAAAATGGATTAAAGGGAGCGCCGGATCAGCCTGCGTACGGGAACAGAAGCGTAAGTCGTCCAAAGTGCTGAAACGGTCGAAAATCGTAGTGTCGGTGGGAAACAGATGCTTCGTACGAAGGTGGGTCTTTCGCACAAGTGATGCTTCTGTTGTCCAAAATCGAGTGTTCTTCGCGTCTGTCTTCGGAAAATCGAGTGTTCACCCCTCCAACCTTAAGCTACTGATTAAACTTAGAGTCGGAGAGTTCTTTTTCTGAGTCACGGATGAGAATTGGGCTGTGATGTATGAAACCAGGGCCTTCATACGAAGGCAGTGCCTTCGTACGAAGCCGAGCTTCGCACAGAACAATCCAGCTCACATTCGTGGCTGTTCTTGGTGTTCGGAGCTGTGTTTTCTCCTGAATCGGATGTATTTTCGAGTCCCATTCAAGGCGGTTTCGACACTATTCGTTCCACTATCCAGTGAACGAAGTATGTGTCGGTTTTGGTCCGTTTTGTGTAAAAATCAAGTTTAGAAGGGTTTTGAAAGCTTTCACTTAGATCTAACACTTGGTGAGTGTGAAATCTATAGGTTTCTAACTTGGGAAGTCGAAGCTAGGCCCAATACACTCGATTAAGTGTAGATACGTGTTAAAACAACAAGATTTGATGAAAAAGATGAAGGTTTTCATGAAAAAGATGAAGTTAAGATGAGAAAAATGAAGTTTCAAGTGAAAAAGATGAAGTTTAGTTGAAAACTAAAGAGTTTTGATGAAATCGAAGTGAATCTTGTAGAAAATTGTCACAGCCCCTGACCCCACCCTAGGAGTGGGAGCCGCGAACCAGTCAGATTGTATCGGTGTTTATTAATTTGGCAGCGGAAATTCTCATCAGGGCCGTAGTTAGGAAATATTTTTATCAGAGTTAAATACCAAACATTTTATAATAATAAATCATTGGGATAAAACTCATGTTTTATTTACAATACAAAATATAGGGATAAACCCAAATTCTTGAAAACAAAGTCTACTTTTTAATTAGGTAACTTTTATAGCCACTTTTCTAAGCCTTCAGTGCTCTCCAGCTGTCTTCTATTAACTTCACACTAAGTTACCTGAAACGCGTTTTAAAAACATTTTGTCAGTGAGAAATACTGGTGAGTGAATCCCAATTTAATCAAGAAGAGTTTTATCTTTTAACAGTATTGAGAGCGATTACAATGTTTACATCTACACAATTACTCATTCAGTACTTGCCACTCGATCGGATCTGTGGCTATGGTCATATCGCACATTGGGTAACCCGTTGTCCAATTATGAAGATTATCAATTAATGTATACAAAACCCCATAATACCGGCAGTAATTGAAGAATTACAAAGACTCAATCACTGCTAATTATACTTTAAAATAAATAAAGGTTTTGTAAAACAGTTTATAAAAAGGAGATTACTCACATTGCTATTTTAGATAATTTCCTGTGGGTTCCTGGCTATAATCTATAAATTTTAAATAATGCACACGCGTTAGTATAATAACCCAATTTACATTAGTTATACCCTCCCCGAGACAGAACTCCAACGACTACGTCGGGCAGAGCAACGACAGCCGTCACAGAGCACTACATCAATCGGGTAGCGTATCTAATACGTAACCGGGGGTTATAATACTTACAACGAGGCAGAGCTTCGCTAATTAGGGGGGTATTATGCCCGAGTAGAATTTCTACTATATAGAAATTGAGAGAGAAAATTGTGGAATGAACGACGAACAAATGAAGCTTGATGCCGCTATTTATAGGGCTGGTCGACCAGTCCGTCGTGCCCCGCGACGCCCAAGAGCTCATCCGCCGCGGCCGCGAGAGCCTAGAAGGCGGCGGTAGCCTTGGTGAGTCACCAGCCTAGCTTCGCCACGTGTCTGCCACGTGGCACAATGCAGTATCGCCCAAGTAAGGGTCGTCGCGCCCCGCGAAGGATTATCCTTCGTCTGCCGTGGGCCACTAGCGACACAAGGATTTTGTTTTATTTGATTTTTGATGAAATAAAGGTATTACGAGGCCGTTTTTCGTATACGGGGTGTATTTTAGGATATATAGGGGTGTTTTAGGAGGTTTGGTATATTATTTAATAAAATATGTAATGCACTCACATTAAGTATAGTAACCGAATTCAACTTTATCCCTACGTCGCGAGACAGAACCCCAACGAAGTTAGTCGGGCAGAGCCTTGACATTCGTTACGAGGCCCTACGTCAATCGGACAGGGTATCAGTGATCAAGGGTTTAAACACTTAAAACGGGGCAGAGATTTATTATTATTATAGATGAAATTTACTAATAAAAATTTAATATATACATAGAAAGAGAGAGGGAACGAAAGCTGAGCAAATCTAAAAAGTTTCTTGTGTGCTCATATTTATACTGCATTTGAACTTCTTGCTCAAGTTATGATAATTAATGCAAAGCACACGTATACCATAAATTGAATTCAACTGTCCATTCTTTACATGCATACGTAGACACACATTTTCAAATTCTTATTTGTTTAGGTTTAATATTATTTTATTATTTAATATATATTATAATTAATTTAACTGCTTCACTTATTTGGCGCTTATAACTTATAAAATATGACGTTTTATAAAATAATGAGTATGCCATTAGAACGAGAATATTGGTGTCTACATTTGGGTCTAAGTTTCATAAAAAACGGAGTAAGTCCAAATATAATGTATTTTATAATTTAATTATTAAACGGTTCCTACGTTCACCAAAATACCTCATATTTCTATCGGTCAACTTACCCATGATCTATCCGTTTAATAACATAAGTTTCTATATACTTTATTTTAAATTTTTATAAATAAAAATTTTGGAAATGTTACATCCTCCCCCTTGTTTTAAATCCCGTCCTCGAGATTCACTAAAACATAGAGGAATACTTTTATTTCGTCACTGATCCTAGTTCCTAAGTATATTCTGGTCCTTGCTTTGAATTTCACTTTACTTTGACCAGAACTATTCTCTATGTTTTGAGACTCTTATCTTCTCAAGAGTTTCTTAATGAAGGTAAACTTACTATTAGCGTAAGTTTTAGACGTTTTGTGTCTTAGCACAACTTTTAGTTATAGGTTTCCTAATTCGTTAATAATATAAGGTAACGCAAAGGTAATTCTTATATTTTTTATGGCGTCCCAACTTATAGGGTTCTCGTCATTTATCTTGTCGCCCGAGTTATGAGACGGATGATCAAACGAAATAGTGTTTGAGATCGGAATTATAGACGTATACGAGAAATTCCTAAATTTATCATTGACACATCTGTTCATGATTTATCCCTAATTGTCAATCATTATGGTCTTTGGATTTCCTTATAGATATACATATCTATATAATCATATATTTCAAATACTGTAATATACACACCATTTATAAGGTCAATGTATTTAACAAATTCATTTTTCCAAAAACAGGTCAGACATCAGGTTATGGTATTATTTAGGGAATTCCATTAACATAACATATACCCCATCTTACCCGGTCTTGCCGGAGAGGTACCCCCATCTTATCCAGACAAGCTGGAGAGTCTACCACACCATACCCAGTCTTGCCGGAGAGGTAATTATCATTGTATTTCCCTTAGATAGAATTTCTCTCAAATTAGGATTTTGAAAGTGCATCATTCATTATGGCTTATATCAAGAAATAAGGGAATCAGTATTCTCATGATGGATCATATTCTAGAACCGAGTAGTACTAATAAACAGGAAATAACAGTGGCCAGGTGTTATTGCTTATTTATCATACTTGCACTGTCCTAGTCATTATCCTCACGGCATACCAATAACCATCACATTTTATCTACGCAAGTAATTAGTTTATCTTGAAGCTTATACTAAGGCATTTTCCTTAGGTTCAAGTCTAAATACTATACTGGGTGTTTACCAGTAAATATCAAAATCCTAACTCTTTTCGTTTAAGCATAGGTATTATTATAGATGTAACTTTCTTCTGTTTGGAAAATGGAGTTTTGACAAATATATCATTGTCTCCATTGATACCATGGCTAGGTTCAATGTGATGAGTATACTTACAACTAATTCTATTTATGCACATATAACCTTAGATTCTGTTGCAAGGAATATTTTATGGAGACGGATGGTATTTTAAAACATAATATGTGTCATGATTTATTCTTATAATGACTTCATGTTTTTATATGAATTATCAGGGATATTTTTCTCTTATGTTTATCTTAAAGAAGATATTTGATTATTGTGTATACCATCAAGAAATTTTATTATGTGTATATATATATATGTATATTTATTATTTAGAAACAAAACAAAATTTTCAAATCTCTATTTTAATATTTAAACTTAAGTAATATACATATACACACACACATATATATAATACTAAATTATTTTGTAATATCTTTAAATTATATATCCGATGGTACCAATCGTTAAGCTTATTTCTACAACTTTATTTACCCTTTTATAAAAGTAGTAAATTGAAATAAATTTATGTTAAATTCATTGAATATAATATTTTGGAATTAAAATAAAGGTTTAAAGAAATAAATTAATCAAAATATAAATTTTTGGACTCATGGGAACAAATTCATTTTTAAATAGTGGGTTGAACCATGTTGGTTTTAAAATATTAAAACTTAACTCTTAATTTATTGTATATTATATTATTTATTCAAAGAAGTATTATAGTAAGTAATACAAAGTTTGACATTTCTAAAATTGATTCTAAATATATTAGGTAATTAAGTAATATATACGTATTAGAATATGTAGGTATATCTTAAACAATAGTAATAGTAATTTGTTTAAAGATATAACAATATTAAAATTGTAATTTGATTTTTATTTTTATTTTTTAAAGCTATATAAAGGACAAGCGCATTAGACACACATTTGAGTCAATTATTTTTATGTGGGGCATCCATTTTATTTTAGTTTGAAAATGAAACAATAACTAGAATATTTAGGGAAATTTTAATGTGCCATGTAAAAATAAAATATTAAATTATTAATTTAAGTCGAGTAAGAAAAAGGGTTTTCATTTTGTAGTATCCTTTACTTCTAAAAATTAATTATCTAATCCCTTTTATATGTACCGATTGTATAAACCATCAGACCCATCTTTTCTTTTATAATACACCATAAAATAAAAATTATTACTTTTATTAAATATAATATTCTAAATGATAGAGAATGATGATTTATTTTATTATGTGTTACATATAATAAAGTAGGGTACATAAATATTTTAATACAAGTATAATACATATGAACGCAACCAAATTAAAGCTGTTTTAACTTTATTTCTATGTTAGAACACAAAAATTTATATATAGTTGCATATATATATGTGAATGTTAAAGTTTAAGCCATAAAATGGGCCTACGTAACACAAGTATATACAAATATCAGTGATTTGTTACACATAAAGATATATAAAAATTCATTACATAGTTACTCTATAGATATATAACCTTTGGGTATTTATAGATATAGGTCACAATTAAACTTGTGAGTTATTTAAGATCTTATATTATTTATATTCTATTTAAAACTATGAGTGGTGTTCCATTACTGGCTAATTTAAAATCTTATATAGGTGATATGGTGTTTTTAGATAAATATATACTTTAGTAATCATGTAGAATATATTTTCTTGATTTAATCATATTCCATTATCCATATATATTTATTGAGTATCTTAAAATACGGGATTTATCTATGAATATTATAATATATTAATCTTCAAATATAATTACATAAATACATATACATAAAGTTACATATTTATCCAAGTTATTAGTAACTGAATCATAGAACATATTTGTGTGATGCTTTGGTGCATATAGTTATTTGGAAAATATATGATTGGAATACTTATTTTATTTTATTTATTTATCGTTATTTTCTTTTATATATCGATAATTTCAATATACTGTAAGAACTTGTTATGATCTTACATTCTTATATCAGAAAAGTTTAATAGCCCAACTATATCTTCTTTCCTTCACGACTTATAATTCAAATATATCTCTTTATACCAAATAATCTATCTACATCTTATCTCTTTATATAACAAAAATTTATGAATATCTAATTTTCATAACTAGTCATTTATATACTATTTATGACATCGTTAAACGTAGTCTATCCAACATATTTTTTTTTTCAAAACAACTTCTTATTAGCACTAGAAATTTAGATGTATTACTATCATTTTATCTCCTTTTATATATATCAACGTGACTTAAAATAGCATAGGTTGAACTTACTCAAGATAACAAATTTTGTTATTATTTTAATAATATATTTTCATTTATACACAATATAGATGTCTTAAATTTTTAACAACTTATATTTACTATAAGAATATGTATCACTATATCAGTAGTGGTTTTAAAATTGGCAACCCATGTGTACTATGTCCTTTTAGACAATAACTAGTGATATAGACCATAAAGTGAAATTTTAAATAGAGAAGTGTCTGCCTAGTTAAAATATAATAAATCCGCCTGGTAGTCTACAGATACATTTAATCATATTGGTCACTCTACTGTGAACTCAAAGCATAAAATCATAATATGAATATTAAAATTTATCTACATAGAATAACACATAATTTATTATATTAATTTGCTAACATAATGTTTAAGTTTTAGGTATTAAAAAAACACCTAAATGGCTTAAACCAGTGGCTCTGATACCACCTTCTGTCACAGCCCCTGACCCCACCCTAGGAGCGGGAGCCGCGAACCAGTCAGATGGTATCGGTGTTTATTAATTTGGCAGCGGAAATTCTCATCAGGACCGTAGTTAGGAAATATTTTTATAGAGTTAAACACCAAACATTTTATAATAATAAATCATTGGGATAAAACTCATGTTTTATTTACAATACAAAATATAGGGATAAACCCAAATTCTTGAAAACAAAGTCTACTTTTTAATTAGGTAACTTTTATAGCCACTTTTCTAAGCCTTCAGTGCTCTCCAGCTGGCTTCTATTAACTTCACACTAAGTTACCTGAAACGCGTTTTAAAAACATTTTGTCAGTGGGAAATACTGGTGAGTGAATCCCAATTTAATCAAGAAGAGTTTTATCTTTTAATAGTATTGAGAGCTATTACAATGTTTACATCTACACAATTACTCATTCAGTACTTGCCACTCGACCAGATCTGTGGCTATGGTCATATCGCACATTGGCTAACCCGTTGTCCAATTATGAAGATTATCAAGTAATGTATACAAAACCCCATAATACCGGCAGTAATTGAAGAATTACAAAGACTCAATCACTGCTAATTATACTTTAAAATAAATAAAGGTTTTGTAAAACAGTTTATAAAAAGGAGATTACTCACATTGCTATTTTAGATAATTTCCTGTGGGTTCCTGGCTATAATCTATAAATTTTAAATAATGCACACGCGTTAGTATAATAACCCAATTTACATTAGTTATACCCTCCCCGAGACAGAACTCCAACGACTACATCGGGCAGAGCCACGACAGCCGTCACGGAGCACTAGATTAATCGGGTAGCGTATCTAATACGTAACCGGGGGTTATAATACTTACAACGAGGCAGAGCTTCGCTAATTAGGGGGGTATTATGCCGGAGTAGAATTTATACTATATAGAAATTGAGAGAGAAAATCGTGGAATGAACGACGAACAAATGAAGCTTGATGCCGTTATTTATAGGGCTGGTCGACCAGTTCGTCACGCCCCGCGATGCCCAAGAGCTCATTCACCGTGGGCCGCGAGAGCCAAGAAGGCGGCGGTAGCCTTGGTGTCACGGCCCCCGTCCCGGTTTTACCCGATCCAGGAGCCGCGGGACAGAAACCCTTGGTATTTATTAATTGAGTTGACAGCGGAAGATTTAACAGGATCTTTAAAACTTGAAATGCCCGATTATTTTATTTCATAACGTGGGTCAAACCCCGTAATTTACAATAGAGGAATTTTACTAGGAAATTCCCTGTTTTACAAAACATGTTTATTTATTTATTTATTTATTTGAGCCACTACTTCAAGCTGGTTAGTGCTCCGTAGCACTTTTCCTTGGTTCACAGTAGTCACCTGAAACATGTTTTAAAAATATTTTTATCAGCGGGGAAATACTGGCGAGTCACTCAATTTGATAAAACGACACGTAGTTATAAATTACAGCATAAGAGCGCTTACAATGGCTTCTATCTTATATTTATCTGGCGCCGTGTTACCTCCTGGTGACGATGGTCATACCACTATTGGGTCTTTTCACCCAAGTAGTGATGATTATCACTGTTAGGATTTATTAGCCTAACCGTGAGAAATTAGTAATGTGCACAATACCCAACTAGCCAGTGATTCAAGATAACCACGACTTAATCCCTGTAATTATAACTTTTGAAAATAATTGGAGTATTGTAAAACTTTATTGATAAAAAGAGAATGACTCACATTGCAAGTTTAACGGGCAGAGTTTTAGCCTACTGATAAGCCTGATAACCTAATTTAAACAACATGCACACGAACTAGGTTAGTAACTAATACAACATTTACGATAACTCACGAGATTAAGACCCTCACAACGAATGACAAAGTGCAATACTTAAACATCCATCGAATTTACGACGAATGACAAAGTATGGCCCTAATGTGGGCAGCACTTAAACATCCATTGGATAGTTTCAATCGATCAGACATTGAATCGTAATAGCGATCGAGTTAATACCCTGTATCGTAGCAGCGCCTCGCTATTGTAAATATGATTTTCGAGCAGTAGAAATTCGTTTCGATTAAAACTTTCAACACCAGTGAACTGCTCATGACCCAGGCTATTTATAGCTAAAATATGGGGTTTACGCGGACCGCGTAAGCCCCCTCTTGATTCTTACACGGCCCGCGAGGGCTTCCTAATCGTAGACTAGGGCTAGCGTGTCACACCTAGGTCTGCCACGTGTGTGACACGTGGCCTGGCAAGCTGATTCGGAGTTTTTGTGATCTGTCGCGGCCCGTGTAACCTTCCCTTAAGGTTTACGCGGCCCGCGTGAAACCATAAAATTTGTTTTTCTTGGTTTTTCATGTACGTTAGGGTTTCAGGGGTCTGGGTTTTCATTTACGGGTCGTTTCGGGAATTTTTTTTGAAGGTCCTTACATCCTCCCCACCTTATTTAAAATCTCGTCCTCGAGATCTATTGAAATAAGTGTGGGTACTTTCGCTTCATCTCCGATTCTAGCTCCCAAGTGTACTCAGGTCCCCTCTTCGAATCCCATTTGACTTTGACCACTACTAGTCGCTTGTGTTTGAGAAACTTGACCTTTCTGTCTTCTATTTGTAGTGGCTTCTCAACAAATTTTAACTTCTCATTTACCTCTATATCTTGAAGAGGTACTACCAGGGATTCATCAGATAAACACTTCTTGAGGTTGGATACATGAAATACGTCATGTACTCCAGCTAACTCTTCTGGTAGTTGTAAGCGATAGGCGACTGGTCCTATTCGCTGGATTATTGGGAATGGTCCTATGTACCTTGGACTTAGCTTTCCCTTCTTTCCGAATCGAACTACTCCTTTCCAAGGAGAAACTTTTAAGAATACTCTGTCTCCAACTTGGAATTCTAACGGCTTGCGTCGATTATCTGCATAACTCTTTTGGCGATCTCGAGCTGTTTTCAATCTTTCCTTGATTTGAGTGACCTTGTCGGTGGTCTCTTGCAAAATTTCAGGACCTGATAATTGACTTTCTCCTATTTCTGCCCAACAAACTGGAGTTCTACACTTTCGTCCATATAGTGCTTCGAATGGGGCAGCTTCAATGCTTGCATGATAACTATTATTATAGGAGAATTCGATTAAGGGTAGGTGGTCATCCTAGTTTCCACCAAAATCTATCACACATGCCCTAAGCATGTCTTCCAGGGTTTGAATCGTCCTTTCACTTTGTCCGTCTGTTTGAGGATGGTATGCAGTGCTTAAATTTAGTCGGGTTCCCATTGCTTCCTGGAAACTTGTCCAGAAATGGGAAGTGAAACGACTATCCCTATCTGATACAATGGAAATCCGGACTCCATGTAAGGATACTACTTCATCTACGTACTGTTATGGGTGAAATTCTGAGCCCATATCCTAAGAAATATCTTGAATTATATCTTGATTATGTGATATCTGTTTATATCCGGGATGCTGATTCAGGATATTGGTAACATCCTGAATGGTATCCTCAGGATTACTAACGGGTTGTGTGCAGGAGTACGCGTCCAGGTGCCCAACGTTCACGAAGACCCTTTTTCCGGGAGACTCGGTCCAAGTTGTTCAAATGAAGACGTTGAAGCCGCATTGCTCGGTCTACAACGTTAACAATGGAATATTCGGGAGCATCCCATATTTATAGGAATTTTAGTTTGTGTTTCGTTACTATAAATAGGTGGGTATATCAGATCGAATAGGACATCACAATCACACTCACTACACTCTTACACTCGTTCTCTCGCAATTTTCACTTTCACAAAAAAGCATTGTAACACTTAGCGATCTGGTCGATATCCTGCACTGTATCCTGACGTTTGAAGTAATAAGAAGAAGTAGGCAGCTGCGATTATCAGCTCCCGAGGTTTTATGCCGGTGATCTAGATTAATTAAGGGCTTTCCTCGTATATCTCGTGTCACTTCCTTTACTTTTTGCTCATAGTTTGATCGTAGATACAGCTCAATATCCTGAGCCGTATCCTGAAAACTGTTTTTCTAAACAACTTAACCAGCATATTTTCAACACACTTTTTAGCACACTACCTCACTTAACTAATTTGATCACTAAATTGCTTCGGTAATTTTTGACCAAAACAATTTGGCGCCCACCGTGGGGCAAGTGGTGCTATCTTTACTAAAAATCTTTGTGAAATTGTTAATCGGTTTTCTGTTTTCAAAACTCTTTGCCACATTGTTTACAATGGCCTCAAGATCAAACATGAGCTCCTCCACTGTGTCTGCTACAACTTCTGCTACTACCGGTTCGGTGCTTCCACCACCTCCTCTAAGAATGCCAGCTTCTTCACAACCTCAGGATATTATCCCTACTCGGAGTGTTCAGGGATCTGCTCCCGTTTTAGCCTCCAATGATGAAATTCTAACTTTATTTGGAAGTGTGCAGGAACAAATGAGGCAACAACAGGAAACTAACCAAATGCTGTTAAGAGAAATACAACTCTTAAAAGCTAGCTCGAGCAGATCCACTGAGGATATTGTCACTCCTTTACAACCCAGAACTTTGAACTTCAGTTCGGCTGTGTATACTGAAGATAATAGGGGGAGTATTGTGCCTAGCCATTCCCAGAATCATACTCCTGAAATACCCTCCTCGATCAGGATGTCGACTGTGAGGAGCTCAGGATATGCTTCAGGATATGGCCAGAATCCTCAGACTGGTAACGTGTCAAATAATAATATTCATGCTACTAACAATGGTGGGTCTTTGCAGGATGCAGGTTTGACGTCAACATTTACTAGGGAACTTCAGAAGTTGAAGGACATGATATCCAGTGTACCTGGAGTGGTCCAGCCAATTCTGGAAGTATCCCAAGACAGTCACAGGATATCTCGTTTCGCATATCCTATCTGTGATGCTGAGATCCCGAAGAGATTTTAAACCCCCAACATGAAGCTCTATGATGGGACTACGGATCCTGAAGAGCATATTACCTAGTATAGGGAAAGAATGGAGATTAATCCTATCCCTCCGGAGCTCAAGGAAGCATGCTTATTCAAGGGCTTTGGTTCTACCTTAACAGGATCAGCCTTGAAATGGCTCTTAAATGTTCCTCCGCATTCTATTACATCTTTTGCTCACTTAGTGAATTTATTTAATAGTCAATTTTCTTGTAGTCGGAGTTTTGAAAAACTGATAAGTGATCGTTACAGGATAACTCAAGGACCTCAGGAGTCCCTAAGGGATTACGTGAACAAATTCAGCAGGGAATCCTTGGATATCCCACACCTTGATGTTGCAACAGCTGTGCAGGCTTTCAAGATGGGACTACAAAAGGATTCCCAATTTTATCAGGATCTTGTGATGAATCCTTGCAGGAACTTGGACGAAGCTCGAAATAGTGCCTTGAGATATATCAGGCTGGAGGATGATAGGAAAATGCAAGAAAGGATGAACTCATCAACTACATATGAGTGAACTAATAGGAAGTCAGAATCCTTGTTTAAACCATATCGCTCTAAGCCGTATGGTAGAAATGACAACAAGAAAGTGAATGCTGTTGAAGACGAGGATCCTGAAGAGTATCCTGAATTATCTGAATATTGCTTTTCTGTTAACATTCCTGAATTAATGTATGCTATGCAGGGTTTAGGAGACAAAGCTAGGTGGCCTCGAAAGAATCAACAAAAAGCTGATTGGAAGGATAAATCCAAATGGTGTGCCTTCCACGAAGATTTCAGACATGTGACTGAAGATTGCATCTCTCTAAGAAAAGAAATAAGTTATCTTCTGAGCAAAGGATATCTGAAGGATCTCCCAGGAAGAAAGAAGAATAAGGGTCAGGATACTGAAAAGGATCCTGAACGAGCAGCATCACCTCCCGCGGATGCCAAGATAATCAACTTTATTTCAGGAGGATCCGAAATTTGCGGGACTTCGTATTCTGCGGCCAAGAGGCATGCAAAAGAGGCTAAGACCGAAAGGGGAGACAAACCAGCCAGGATGACCACCCTGACAACTGATAAAGTGATCACTTTCGATAGTGATGACAGGGATACTGTCCAGGATCCTCACCATGATGCTCTTGTAATAACATTATATGTGGCTAACCATTTTGTACGCAGGATATTGGTGGATAATGGCAGCTCCGTCAACATAATCCAACTAGAGACTTTGAAAAGAATGAATGTATCCCCAATGGATATCACATCGAAATCCACCGTGCTTGTTGGGTTCAGTGGAGAGGCTAGGAACACAGTGGGAGAAATTAAGTTACCTGTATATGTTGAAGGGGTCAACTTGATACAACGTTTCTGTGTGATGGACTCCCTATCCTGCTATAACATCATACTGGGCAGGCCATGGATCCATGATATGAAGGCTGTGCCATCAACTTATCATCAATGCATCAAGATCCCTACCCATTGGGGGGTTGTCAAGATTGACAGTGATCAGCAGGAGGCAAAAGAATGTTACTCATCCTCAATGAAATCCTCAACCAAGCCTAGTACAGCATAGCAATTAAAGTTGCGGGCCCAGGATATCGTGGAGGCTTCAGAGCAGGATATGAAGAAAGTTATCCTGGATCAGGATAATCCTGATATCTCGGTGCTCGTAGGAACCAATATCCCTCGGGATATTGAAGAACAATTAACTAACTTTTTGAAGTGCAGGATGTCAACATTTGCATGGAAGCATGAGGATATGACAGGTATATCCAAAGATATTATCACTCACAAGCTTGGAATTGACAGGTCATTCAAGCCTGTGCAACAAAAGAGAAGGAAGTTCGCTCCTGAACGAAATACAATTATCCAAGAGGAAGTTGAAAGATTATTGAAGTCCAAGATGATCAGGGAAGTCAAATTTCCCAAGTGGCTAGCAAATGTGGTCGTGGTTCAAAAGAAGAATGGGAAATGGAGAGTTTTTGTAGATTACACAGACTTGAATAAGGCTTGTCCCAAAGACCCATTTCATCTTCCTCATATTGACGCAATGGTAGATGCTACTGCCGGGCATGAGATGTTAACCTTCATGGATGCATCCTCAGGATTTCAACAGATTCAAATAGAGCCTTCGGACCAGGAGGATACTGCCTTCATGACACCAACAGGTATTTATTGTTATACCGCTATGCCTTTCGGTTTGAAAAATGCAGGTGCCACATACCAGAGATTGGTGAACATGATGTTCAAAGATAAGCTGGGGGACACAATGGAGGTATACATCGACGATATGGTGGTAAAATCTAAAAAGGCTGAGGATCACCTCCAGGATATTAAAGGAGCATTTGATATCCTGGATCAGTATAACATGAAGCTGAATCCTGCTAAGTGCCATTTTGGAGTGGGGGCAGGAAAGTTTCTAGGATATATGGTGACCAAAAGAGGAATAGAGGCAAGCCCGGAGCAGATTAAAGCCATCTTGGATATTAAATCTCCCTCAAATATAAAGGATGTTCAACGGTTAACGGGACGAGTTGCAGCATTGAACAGATTTATCTCAAGATCCTCCGAGAAATGCAAAGAGTTTTATGATATCCTGAAGAAGAACAAGAAGTTCGAATGGGGTGAGAAGCATGAAGCAGCCCTGCAGGATTTGAAGCAGTATCTTTCAACTGCACCTCTACTGATGAAGCCTGAGAATGGTGAACCACTGTCCCTATACCTCGCAGTATCAGGGAATGCTGTAAGTGTCGTCCTTATAAAGGATCATGAAGGTCAGCAATATCCTGTTTATTATGTTAGTAAAAGTTTGTTAGATGCTAAAACTAGATATTCTCATTTAGAAAAACTGATACTAGCACTAGTTATGGCATCAACAAAACTTAGACACTACTTTGAGACACATAGAATTCATGTCAAGACCAATTATCCTGTTAGAAATGTGCTTAGGAAACCCGAGATGTCAGGCATGATGGCCAAGTGGTCAGTAAAGTTAAGTGCTTATGACTTAGTGTACGAACCTAGAAATGCCATAAAATCGCAGGCTTTAGCTGACTTTGTGGCTTATTTCAATAGTGACATTCAGGATGAGGTAGACCTAGAAGTACAACAATTAGGAGAATCCTCAGGATCCTGGACATTATATACCGATGGAGCATCTAATGTTAGAGGAGTAGGATTGGGAATACTACTAAAATCGCCACAGGGGGACATATTACCCCAGGCTATTAGGTGTGAATTCTCTGCTACTAATAATGAAGCAGAGTATGAGGCTTTAATTGCAGGATTAGAACTGGCTAAAAATATGAATATCAAGAATTTGCAAGTATATGTTGACTCCTTGTTAATAACTAATCATTTTAATGGAACCTATGCAGTTAAGGGTGAGAAATTAATCGAATACCTCGATATTCTAAAAAAATTAGCAGGATATTTTGATCCTTTTACACTTCAACAGGTACCAAGGGAAGATAATGCTGAGGCAGATGCCTTAGCAAATCTGGGATCATCGGTCAGGATACCAGAAGGGACCCAAATACCAATATTGCATATCTTGTATCCTGCAACGAATCCTCAGGATGAAAAAGTAATAAGTATCCAGGATCCTGTTGCTGAATATCCTGAGGAGGATCCTAAATCCTGGACGGCTCCAATCATAAGATATCTCAAGGAAGGACACATCCCTAGAGATGAAAATCCTAAGGCATTTAGGATGAAGGTATCACGATTCACCATTATAAATAATATTTTGTATAAGAAATCTCTTGCAGGACCATATTTAAGGTGCTTGGAGGATCCCGAAATTAAAGAAGTGCTTCAGGATATACATGAAGGGGATTGTGGTAACCATACTGGGGGCAGGTCATTATTCTCGAAAATATTGAGAACAGGATACTTTTGGCCAACAATGAGGAAATATGCTGCAGAATATGCTCGAAGGTGTGATGCATGTCAAAGGCACAGTAACATACTACATCAACCAGCTGAACCACTATATCCTATAGCTTCCCCTTGGCCATTCATGAAATGGGGAATGGACATAGTAGGGAAATTACCAAAAGCTCCAGGAGGAAAAGTCTTTATGCTGGCAATGACTGATTATTTCTCTAAGTGGGTGGAGGCTGAAGCATTTGTTCAAGTCAGAGACCAAGAAGTAGTATCCTTTATAAAGAGGAATATCCTGACCAGGTTTGGAGTACCAGCTGAAATCATTTGTGACAATGGATCCCAGTTTATAAGCAAGAGGACCACTGACTTTTGCAAAAGTTGGGGAATCAAAATGATCACATCTCCCCCGGTACATCCTCAAGCAAATGGACAAGCTGAATCCTCAAACAAGATAATTGTCAACAACTTGAAGAAGAGATTAGGAACCAAGAAAGGAAGATGGGCTGAAGAACTACCCTTTGTTTTGTGGGCTGATAGAACAACGGTAAAGAATGCAACAGGCCAGACTCCCTTTTCCTTGGTGTTTGGAGCGGAAGCAGTGATCCCAACGGAGATGGTAATACCTACTGCAAGATCTATCCTCCGGGATCTTGAGAAGAATCCTGAAGCTTTGTGCCAAGATTTGGACACCGTTGACGAAACAAGAGATGCAGCTAGGTTAAGGATGGCAGCATATCAACAAAGGATATCCAGAGCATACAACAAGAATATAAGTACTAGAAGGTTCAGAGTTGGAGATTGGGTGTTAAGAAAGGCTTTTCAAAATACCACTAATCTTGCCGATGGAAAACTGGCTCCGAAATGGGAAGGACCATATGAGGTTGAATCAGAATCAGGAAAAGGAGCATATCAGCTCAGGAGTATGGAGGGGGATATGCTACCAAGGTCCTGGAATGCTATACACTTAAAGCTCTATTTCAAGTAAGAATATAATTTAATTTCTATCTCAGAATGGTATGTATTCTATCTCTCTTAAATATATTTGAATTCGTTTATTATCTTGAACCCAATACTGACTTAGGCATCGGAGGGGTGTTAGCCAAGCTAACACCCACCTTAGTTTAAGATTGTTTTGCAGAATATGCATCAGGATATAGCTCCAGGATATACGTTCAGGATATTTCGAAAGATTAGAGGATTGGCCCCCTCTCTCACGCTTAAGGGATCCTGATCCCTTCAAAGGTTTAAAACTATTCACCTTTCTCTCAAATTGGGTTTGAACACCCCGCCTGGAGCGCAAGTCATCTGGGGATAGTTCAAGGTAACGGGACCAGTTCATGTAAAAGTGGCTGACAATTTCGTTACTATTGGCTATGTCCTGGATCCTAAAGGTATATGAGGATTGATCACCCCCTCTCACGAAAGGGTATTTTCATACCCTCTAAGGTTTAAAGGTTTTCACCTTTCTAAGATTTGGAGTTTATACACTCTCGCCTGTAGCGCATGAAAATCAGGGTTTATCTCCAGCATGTTAAGGGTTTATCCCCAGGATATTAGGGTTTATCCCAAGGATATCAGGGTTTATCCCCAGGATATTTGAGGATTATGCAGTCAAACTAAAATATGACCATGTTGAACTTAGGGGACATACATCATACAATTTGAAAGATGGATTTAAATTTATGCACTGGGGACATTCCTGTGATTGGAGGATGGAATTGACTCTCCGGGAGTATTCGGTATGATCTCTCCTTTTTATAGCCTAAATTTTATAAGTTGCGAGGCAGTATCCTGAGTAGGATATCTCTCAGGATATTCTTGCAATATGTTCCCTATATTGTCCAAATTTAACTATTTTTATAAGTACAGTTTAAACAACAAAGTATAAAAACAGCAATAAAGCCAAAAGAAAGTTATATTATTAACATACCAAAAGTTGTGCTCTTGGTTTCACCTCAAACCAAGGACCATCCACCAAGAGCACAATTAGTTCCTAACCATATTTACTTAATAGTTGAAGGTTTTGTCTCAAACCGAGACCCATTCGCCTCCATCTGTTATATTGTTCAAAAAGCAAAATATGCTAACATTGATGACCAAGGGCTTCGACCTGAAACTCAGGATCCTCCCACCTTTGGTCATCATATTGTTCAAGTGTAGAAAAGTAAAATGCAGGAAAAGTAAATTGTTTTGAGTTACAAGCCAACAATCAAATTTAAAAAAAAGTGGGCTTCGGCCTTGGCACATACATCCATCATCGCCCACCTGAATGCCCTCACACAGCGGCATCTTCTCCAACCTTCTCTGCCTTCTCAGCCTCAGCATCCTGAGCAGCATCCTCACCAGCATCCGTCCCAGCATCCGCTCCAGCATCTTTCTTGTCTACAGCCTTGTCTGCCACCTCTGCCGACTTAGAGGATTCACCAGCTTCAGCAGGAAGGGGCACAGCCTTGCCTCCAAGCTCCTTCAGCTTTGCCACCCAGGATTCGACCGGCCAGGATGGGCACTCAAGACCTGTCTCCTTGGCCTCATAGGCCATCTTAATACGAGCTTGTAGCAGGGAGACGATGGCAGAAGCTTTGATTCCTTCCCGGAAAGAAACCATGGCCTGTTCATGTTCCATTTGGACAGTGGCCAGCTTGATCTCAGCATCCTGGGTCCTTTCTTCAGCTTGTCCTCATAGTGCCGAGTCTTCACTTCAGCAATGGCACCTTGGTCGGCAACAGTAGTTTCAAGCTGTTTAATCCTGGCTTCATAGAGTGCAGCAGTACCACAGGCATCGTTGTAAAGGTGGAGCAGATGCTGGAGGCCCTGTAAGTCAAAATTCAGGAATAAATCAATATTCGCTAACCTGGATATCCTGTCAGGATATTCTATCAGGATATATGTGCAGGATATAGGGTCAGGATATTACCTTATTAAGGAAGGATGTCATCGGTTCCAAGGAATCAGTAAAGCTGAGCTCATCATAAGAGAATCCTTCGGAGCTTGGAGCACTAACTTCGGAGTTCTTCCTCTTCATTGCGGTGGAAGCACGAGTCCTTGGATTAGCTTTAGGAGCCGGGAGTGGCTTGGAGCTGGTGGCAGCAGGGGTCTCTTTCTTGACCATGACTGGAGTAGGGTAACTGTCAAGCTCGTCGAGATCAAGGAAGACTGGAACTTTGCTGGAGTCTGCATACAGGGAGTAGAATTTTTTCCTAAATATGCCAAATAAAAACATGTATGCAGGATATTGTGCAGGATCCTTACCAGACATGTTTGCACTGGAAAGAGGGCTTGGAGATGGTGGAGACGGGTTAAAACTTCTTTCAGCCTCTGGAAGGAGTCTGATAGCGTCGATCCTCTTCTGTGAATCAGCAAGGGGAGGTGCAAGCTTCCTAAAATCAGCTGTATACAAAACAATAAACAGAAAGTTGATCAGTTCAGGATATGGAACAGGATAAGAGGCGGGATCACCCTTAAACCCTAAATCCTACCCTTTCTCAACCACTTCACCGGATATTCCGTTCCACCAGGGATTGAGTCTCTTTTTACAAAAAAGAACTTGGATTGCCATTTCTCTTCGTTCCTGGTGGCACGAAGTATCAGCAGTTCACAGGAGGTGGAGTAAAACAAAAATCTACAGGATCCGTGGCATCTAAGCCGGTATGCTAGGGGGAGGTCATGAACAGAAAGGTCAGGGATGTGATTCTTCTTGATCTGGTCAAGAACGGACAAGACTCGCCAAAGCATCGGCATTGTTTGGCTAAAAGAGATTTTTGTAATGCTGAAAAACTCGGTAATAAAGTCTGGGAAGGGGAATCATAACCCTAAGGTGAAAGGGAAGGCACTAAAGCACAACCATTCGTCGGAAACCATGTCTGACCGGATTTCCCGGTCAAACGGCCGGAATACCGTCCCTTGCGGGAAGATACCGGAGGATTTGAGGGCCGACAAATGGGCGCTATCAAAGGTACATATTTCTTTCTCCGGATCCTGGAGAAGATTCTGTTGTATGAATGTGGGGGCGGAGTCGCCGGAACTTGATCTTGTTTGCCTTGTCATATTCTCGCCGGAATGCTGAAAAGAATGAGAAAAGAAGATGAAAAAGAGAGAGAAGTTTTTACCTTTTTTCTCTTCGGTAAAGAATAAATGGGATAAGGATGAGAAGTTATAGGGTGGTGATGAGTAAATGTAGGCTGAGCAGTTGCAAACGGTCACATCATGGGTCTAATCTCTTAAATTGCCTCGATCTTCGTAAAAAATATAACCGTTAGTGGCAGGATACTAAACGGTAACATTTTTTAGGGACAATTGTTATGGGTGAAATTCTGAGCCCATATCTTGAGAAATATCTTGGATTATATCTTGATTATGTGATATCTGTTTATATCCGGGATGCTGATTCAGGATATTGGTAACATCCTGAATGGTATCCTCAGGATTACTAACGGGTTGTGTGTAGGAGTACGCGTCCAGGTGCCCAACGTTCACGAAGACCCTTTCTCCGGGAGACTCGGTCCAAGTTGTTCAAATGAAGACGTTGAAGCCGCATTACTCGGTCTACAACGTTAACAATGGAATATTCGGGAGCATCCCATATTTATAGGAATTTTAGTTTGTGTTTCGTTACTATAAATAGGTGGGTATATCAGATCGAATAGGACATCACAATCACACTCACTACACTCTTACCCTCGTTCTCTCGCAATTTTCACTTTCACAAAAAAGCATTGTAACACTTAGCGATCTGGTCGATATCCTGCACTGTATCCTGACGTTTGAAGTAATAAGAAGAACTAGGCAACTGCGATTGTCAGCTCCCGAGGTTTTATGCCGGCGATCTAGATTGATCAAGGGCTTTCCTCGTATATCTCGTGTCACTTCCGTTACTTTTTGCTCATAGTTTGATCGTAGATACAACTCAATATCCTGAGCCGTATCCTGAAAACTGTTTTTCTAAACAACTTAACCAGCATATTTTCAACACACTTTTTAGCACACTACCTCACTTAACTAATTTGATCACTAAATTGCTTCGGTAATTTTTGACCAAAACACGTACAACTTGGCCAACCTTTCCATGCTAAAGGTTTCTTTCATGGTTAGAAAATGAGCTGATTTGGTTAATCGATCCACAATTACCCAAATCGCATCATTACCTTTTCTGGTTTTGGGCAACTTAGTAACAAAGCCCATAGTTATAAGTTCCCATTTTCATACAGGCATTTCTAATTGTTGTAGTAGACCTGAGGGTTTCTGGTGTTCTATGTTAACTTGTGAACAAGTAAGACACTTAGAAACATATCTAGCTATGTCCTTTTTCATTCCTATCCACCAGAAATTATTCCTTAAATCTTGGTACATCTTATTGTTTCCTAGGTGCATGGTATACCTAGATTTATGGGCTTCCTCTAAAATCTTATTTCTTAAATTTCCTTGCTTAGGTACCCAAATTCTTTTCTTATGGAATCTCTAAATTCCATCACTTCCTTGCTCTAATTCTTTTACTCGTCCCTTCATTCCTTCAGCATCATCCTTGATTGCTGTTTCTTGAATATTTTTCAGTTGTTCCATTAAATCTAACTGTAGATTTAATCTAAGAGCACGAACTCGCTTTTGCTTCTCATGATATTTACGACTTAAGGCATCTGCTACCACGTTTGCCTTTCCTTCGTGATACTGAATATCACAGTCGTAGTCACTTAGAATCTCCATCCACCTTCGTTGCCTCATGTTTAATTCTTTTTTCCCAAATATGTATCTTAAGCTCTTATGATCTGTATAGATAGTAAACTTACTTCCATACAGATAATGTCTCCAAATTTGAAGGGCAAAAATTATGGCTCCTAATTCTAAGTCATGTGTCGTATAATTTTCTTCGTGCTTTTTCAATTGCCTTGAAGCGTACGCAATTACCTTTTTGCGTTGCATTAGCACACATCCTAATCCTAACTTAGAAGCATCGCAGTAAACTTCTAAATCTTCTGTTCCTTCTGGCAAAGCTAGAATTTGGGAGTTTGTTAGCTTTTGCTTTAAAATCCTAAAGGCCTCTTCTTGCCTAGGTCCCCATTCAAACTTAACTGATTTACAGGTTAGCTTAGTTAATGGCACAGCTATCTTGGAAAAATCCTTAATGAATCGTCTATAGTAACCAGCTAACCCTAGAAAACTTCTAATTTCCATAGCTGTTTGTGGGACTTTCCATTTGGTGATCGCTTCTATTTTGGTGGGATCTACATGAATATCTTCATGATTCACCATGTGTCCTAAAAATTGCACCTCCTGTAGCCAAAATTCACACTTCGAGAATTTGGCGTAAAGCTTCTCCTTTCTTAACAAAGTTAAGAGTGCATGCAAGTGCTGACAGTGTTCATCCTGGCTTTTGGAATAAATAAGTATATCGTCGATGAAGACAATTACAAATTTATCCAAATACGGTTTACAGATTCTATTCATCATGTCCATAAATGCTGCAGGAGCATTTGTTAGTCCGAAGGGCATGACTGTAAACTCGTAATGACCATACCTAGTTCTGAAAGCGGTTTTAGGTATGTCTTCTTCTTGTACTTTCAACTGATGGTATCCGGAGCGTAAATCTATCTTAGAAAAGTATCTAGCTCCCTGAAGTTGATCGAAAAGATCATCGATCCTTGGTAATGGGTATCGATTCTTAATTGTAACCTTATTTAATTCCCTGTAATTGATACACATTCGCATTGAACCATCTTTCTTCTTTACAAACAACACTGGAGCTCCCCACGGGGATGAACTAGGTTGTATAAATCCTTTACTTAGTAATTCATCTAACTGCTTTTTCAATTCGAGCATTTCAGTGGGTGCTAACCGATAAGGTGGCTTGGCTATCGGTTTAGTTCCAGGAATTAGATGAATCCTAAATTCTACTTATCTATCGGGTGGTAATCCCGGTAGTTCTTCTGGGAATACATCTGGGTATTCTGCTACTACAGGAATTTCATTTAGTTCCTTACCTTTCATATTAATGATTACTGAAATCATATACACTACTTCTTGTTTTCTTGAATAACTGGCCAACTTCATTACTGAAATGAATTTCAGTGGCTTTCGTGGCTTATCTCCTGCAATCACCACTAATTCTCCTGTGGGTGTATGAATTTCTATGGAATTTTTATCACAAAGAATTTGAGCATGGTTGGCTACTAACCAACCCATTCCTAACACTACATCGAATCCGGTTAAATTCATGGGTAACGGGTTTGCAGAGAATTTATGGCCTAAGAGTTCTATCTTTCCTTCTTGCAAAATCTTATCTATTTTAACAGAATTCCCATATGTTGTTTCGACTGTAAAAATCTGCCTAAGGTTGGTTAAGGGTAAGTTAAGAGCTTGGCAGAATGAAGTATTTATAAAACTTTTGTTTGCACCAGAGTCAAATAATACTTTTGCATAAACGTCATGAACTAGGAACATACCAGCTATCATATCAGGGATTAGTTCTGCTTCCTGAGTGGTCAACTGGAAGGCTCTTACGTTTCTCTTGGTAGTTCCTTCTGTAGGTTTAGCTTTGTTATCGGCTGGTTTGACCAATTTCGGGCAGTCTGGCCTAAAATGTCCAGCTTCTCCACAGTTGTAGCAGAATGTTGCTTTCTTCTTCCTGCAATCTTCCTCTTGATGTCCTGGAATTTTGTAGAAATTGCAATACCTTTTGCATCTACCAAGATGCTTTCTTTTACATGTATTGCAAACTGGAACTGTGGAAGATTGCCCAGTTCCCTTTTTCTTGAAATTACTACGGTTACCCATACGGAATCCTTGGGTAATCTTTTGGGCTACTTCCTTTTTCTGATTTTCTTCTCTTGTGCGTACCAGCCCATCAGTTAGGGTGTTAGCTAATTCCACAGCATCGTCAATAGTGCGAGGTCTCGCAGCTTTAACGATATCACGGATTTCGCCAATTAAACCCCAAATATAGCGAGAGATCAGTACCAGTTCTGGCGAAGCCAGGGTTGGTACAACTCTAGCATACTCGAAGAATGTCAAAGTATACCCTCGACAGTCTACATCCACCATCCGGTGGTTCAAGAATTTATTCGCCATTTGTTCCTTTTCATACTCGGGACAAAATTTTCTTTCCACCAGTCGCTTAAATTCTTCCCAGCTCATGGCATAGGCCATATCGCTTCCATTGGCTTGAAGTACCGTATTCCACCATTCTAGCGCCCCTTCTTTAAAAAGATGCGACGCGTACATGACCTTGTCTTCCTCGGCACATTTACTTATTTTAATTACTACCTCGGTTTTCTCTAACCAACGCAGAGCAGCAGTCGCCCCCTCGTTGCCTGCAAATTCGGCTGGTTTACAGGCAAGAAACTCCTTATAAGTGCAACCAGGCGTTGCAGCTTTCATTTTCTTAAGGTGTGGGGCTTGCATCCCATCGTTGTCGTTATTAGTATAGTTGCCGCCTCCGTTTACACTATTACTAAAATTGTCACCATGTGTACGTTTGCTAGGTATAATCGTTGTCGTTATTAGTATAGTTGCCGCCTCCATTTTTATATATTATAATATGCTTCCGTACACACCTGTTATCTTACAAAAGTTTTATTTTTAGGTTATTTCACCTAATTATATTTTGATTGTTATATTATTATTAAACACATGCTTCCTCCACCACATATTATCCCATCAGCTGGCATTTTTAGTAACGACGTTCCCTCTCGTCGTACTTCCAGGAGATCTATTCTCCCACTTCCCGGATTCGATTCCCTGCATCCACCAGCTCCTCGCCAAAACGGCGGAGTTCAGCCAAGTTCTCATTGCTCATCGGTGGGTTTGGTGCAGGCTCTGGGTCAAACTGAGGGAGAAAGGTATAAGGGTTATTTAAGAGGTTCTGGAACTGCCAGTCATTGGTCCACCATTCTTCCATTTCTCCTAAAGGTCGGGTATTGACAAGGGGATCTGGGATGGCCGGTTCCAAATTCATTGGGAGTTGAGTTTCAGCAGGATAAGTAAAAAAGGTTTTCATTGACAGGCTTAAGGATATCACAGTCTGCCAGCATGCGATCCAACTCTTCCCACATTGGTATTTCCTCGGCTTGCTTGGAGCTTTCCCCGATCTCTATTTCTTTTCCTTTATCCATGGGATCTTCCGTCTTAGCAACTTTCTTAGTTGCTGGTTTCTTCCTGCGTACCCGCCTCCAGCCCATGAATCTTCTTTTCTTCTTTGGCTTTGGTTTCTCTGGAGGTTGGGCTTGAAATTCCATAGGTTCCTCGATGTCAGCACAATAACCGGTAAAATCTTTGGAGACGTCCACATTCACAAAATAGAGATTGAGATTCTGAAGAGCTTCAGATAACTCATTCATGTTGTTAGTATCCATGAAGAAACACACCACTTTGTAACTTAAATTTTCCCCAGACTAATATTTAATACAACCATTCAAGTATCATTTTTCACACAAAAAATGGCAAACATTGCGACTTTTATATATATTTGTTACAAAGTACAACTTAAATTTAAAATATACTAGGGTTGTACATTCATAATTTATTTAATCTATTTTGGAATATTATGTTTAACATGCCTTTATTTTATCTTCTCTTACTAAGTTTTTCATCTAATAGGCAAAGTTTCTAGCTTATGGATAATGTGGGTGCTAATACTGGGTCAGGGTGTTGGCAGTTTAACTTAATTAAAAGTTAACATTTGCTGCTGTAGTGGCTAACATATAGAGATTTTCCCATTGTTCATCTAATTCATTTTCCTCTGGTGGATTATCGCCTATTTCCTGAGTTTCCTTATTACCCATCATTTCTTTTGGTTGTGACTTCTTTATTTTCTCTTGACTTTTTCTAATAATCCAACTTCTTTTCTTAATGGTAAGTGATTTCTCAAACTGTGCCTTACGAACAAATATTCCTTCCTCAGTATCTGCTGAGTATCTTGAGGAATTTGACTGGAATGAAGTTTCCTTATCTTTCGGTGAACTATCTAATTGACGATAGATGTCCGAAAGTCTTTGCTTACCCATACTGTAACTAACAAGTAGTCAGTTAACAAAAACACATAATCACAGGATGGCAATCGGAAAAATTAAGTATCTCTAAATACTTAATTGGCTTAAATCAGTGGCTCTGATATCACCTTTTTCTGTCACGGCCCCCGTCCCGGTTTTACCCGATCCAGGAGCCGCGGGACAGAAACCCGTGGTATTTATTAATTGAGTTAACAGCGGAAGATTTAACAGGATCTTTAATACTTGAAATGCCCGATTATTTTATTTCATAACGTGGGTCAAACCCCGTAATTTACAATAGAGGAATTTTACTAGGAAATTCTCTGTTTTACAAAACATGTTTATTTATTTATTTGAGCCACTACTTCAAGCTGGTTAGTGCTCCGTAGCACTTTTCCTTGGTTCATAGTAGTCACCTGAAACATGTTTTAAAAATATTTTTATCAGCGGGGAAATACTGGCGAGTCACTCAATTTGATAAAACAGCACGTAGTTATAAATTACCGCATAAGAGCGATTACAATGGCTTCTATCTTATTTTTATTTGGCACCGTGTCACCTCCTGGTGACGATGGTCATACCACTATTGGGTCCTTTCACCCAAGTAGTGATGATTATCACTGTTAGGATTTATTAGCTTAACCGTGAGAAATTAGTAATGTGCACAATACCCCACTAGCCAGTGATTCAAGATAACCACGACTTAATCCCTGTAATTATAACTTTTGAAAATAATTGGAGTATTGTAAAACTTTATTGATAAAAAGAGAATGACTCACATTGCAAGTTTAACGGGCAGAGTTTTAGCCTACTGATAAGCCTGATAACCTAATTTAAACAACATGCACACGGACTAGGTTAGTAACTAATACAACATTCACGATAACTCACGAGATTAAGACCCTCACAACGAATGAAAAAGTGTAATACTTAAACATCCATCGAATTTACGACGAATGACAAAGTATGGCCCTAATGTGGGCAGCACTTAAACATCCATTGGATAGTTTCAATCGATCGGACATTGAATCGTAATAGCGATCGAGTTAATACCCTGTATCGTAGCAGCGCCTCGCTATTGTAAATATGATTTTCGAGCAGTAGAAATTTGTTTCGATTAAAACTTTTGACACCAGTGAACTGCTCATGACCCAAGCTATTTATAGCTAAAATATGGGGTTTACGCGGCCCGCGTAAGCCCCCTCTTGATTCTTACGCGGCCTGCGAGGGCTTCCTAATCATAGACTAGGGCTAGCGTGTCACACCTAGGTCTGCCACGTGTGTGACACGTGGCCTGGCAAGCTGATCCCGAGTTTTTGTGATCTGTCGCGGCCCGCGTAACCTTCCCTTAAGGTTTACGCGGCCCGCGTGAAACCATAAAATTTGTTTTTCTTGGTTTTTCATGCACGTTAGGGTTTCAGGGGTCTAGGTTTTCATTTACGGGTCGTTTTGGGAAATTTTTTTTTGAAGGTCCTTACACTTGGTGATTCACCAGCCTAGCCTCGCCACGTGTTTGCCACGTGGCACAATGCAGTATCGCCTAAGTAAGGGCCGTCGCGCCCCGCGAAGGATTATCCTTCGTCTGCCGCGGGCCGCGAGCGACACAAGGATTTTGTTTTATTTGATTTTTGATGAAATAAAGGTATTACGAGGCCGTTTTTCGTATACGGGGTGTATTTTAGAATATATAGGGGTGTTTTAGGAGGTTTGGTATATTATTTAATAAAATATGTAATGCACTCTCATTAAGTATAGTAACCCAATTCAACTTTATCCCTACGTCGCGAGACAGAACCCCAACGAAGTTAGTCGGGCAGAGCCTTGACATTCGTTACGGGGCCCTACGTCAATCGGACAGGGTATCAGTGATCAAGGGTTAAAACACTTAAAACGGGGCAGAGATTTATTATTATTATAGATGAAATTTACTAATAAAAATTTAATATATACATAGAAAGAGAGAGGGAACGAAGGCTGAGCAAATCTGAAATGTTTCTTGTGTGCTCATATTTATACTGCACTAGGTGTTTACCCGGGATTGCTTCCTGGGCTCGGGAAAGTTAGCTATATTAATTACTATTTGCTATTAATACGACCACATTACATCAACCATCTCATTCGATTCAACAAAAATGTCTTCAAAACACCGGATTAGATCATGAACTCATATTAAAGGACAAACAAAAGCACAACAGGACCACATGAATAATATCATTTCCACTTTTACTTCAATGCACTTACATGATAGGGTGATTTGGGATTTTGTAAAAATCTTTGTTTTTGTACTTCTTTACAAAATAAAATGTTAACCAAATTTCAAACAGATGTTGACCAAAAGTCAATCAGATGTTGACCAATAGTCAAACTGATGTTGAGCTTAAACAGATGTTTGGTTTAAGGCCAAACATCTGTTTATGGCCAAACATCTGTTTAAGGTTAAACATCTGTTTAAGTCCAAATATCTGATATAGAAGACGAAACATCTGTTTAAGGCAAAACATCTGTTTAAGGTCAAACAACTGTTTAAGTCCAAACCTCTAATATAAAAGGCGAAACATCTGTTAAAGGCCAAACATCTGTTTAAGCCTGAACATATGTTTAACTTACTAAGATCTACTGTCTTCTCACACTGTTTTCCTCTTCAAAACACTGTTCAACCTAACATGGGTTTCCATTAACTATTGACCAAAAGGCAAACAGATGTTCAAACCACTGTTTGTTATTGAACTTTTTTACAAAATTACATAGAATTCAAGAAAATGAAACAATGACTTAAAGAACTATAATTTAACACATAATCTAATTGGGCAAAGCAATCTATTATCTCACAATTCCCTGCTTTTTACAACATGAAACACAACATCATCATGCCAAATACAGCCATATATATCCATCCATTATTCTGAATTCATAAACCTATAAATGCAGTTACTATTAGCAAAAAGAAACCTCATATATCATCTATATATAAAACATAAAGTGTTAATAACAGTTTTTATCATCTTAGCCATACATAGCAACAAACCATCAAGTTAATAATTTAAAAAAAAATACATACAACATCACCATCAAAAAATTCATAGTTATAGTATCTGATATCAGAACATACTTAAATGTCTTTGTTAAACTGACGTAACTTGATTTAGTACGATCTTCTGTTGCGAAGACACGTATGTGAAGTGCAACATATCACCAAACCTCAAGTTATTGTCAGTCATAAACTTTCGCCAATCGTCCAACCCATAACGTGGGTTCAATCCATTTAACTCCGACTTAACATCATAAACCTCCACAACTCCAACCATGTTTTGAACTTTCAAAGGATGAAGATCAAGAGAAAGACCTGCTCGTCTGGCAACTTCAGCAGGAAGACGCTACATGTATTGTGTGGAAAAAAATAATAGTCAGACAAATAAACATAAATCATTAGTTTATTATAAAAAATGGTATACCAGCCTATAGTCTCCTTTGCGATCAAAATGAAAGAACTCAGGGTCGAGAAGATGTCCAGAATGTTTTTTTGCAGTCTTTGCAATCTTATTTCTACGGTTAAGCTTTTTCTGAACGTTGGCGGCTCTCTTCCCCTTGATGAAAATGTAAACATATACATGTGAATTAAAGGAATGTTGAATATATGCACAAAAAAATAGTTTATATAACATATACTAATTAACTGGAAATTATAGATACCTTAACTTTATGAACAGAAGAAGAACATCCAATATGATCACTTGTGTCGACAGGTAAGGCAGCATTTCCCTTAGTTCTATTTGTGACCATCTCCTTTCTCTCAGAAGTAACTTTACCTTTCTTCTTGACCTGTTGTCATAGAGTAACTTTAATAACAATAGTAACATAACAATCTTTAAGATGGTAAACTTACATCTTGGGTTTTGTTCAATCGTGAAGACATGCGTCTCTTTGACGTGCATTCGGCATTGGTTGGTAAGTTCTTGTAAATAATACATTATTGGATAAATATAACATCAGTAAACAGCATTACTAATAGTTGTAAAAACATTAAATTCTTATATGTGTTAAATTAAAAATAAATAATTTTAATAATTTAGCAAGTACCTGGGTAACGGTTGTACCTTCACCTACAGACACAACTTCTTCATCCTCATAGATGTCCTGATCAACATTAATGAAATAATTAATATAATGCTAAAAAATTAAAACTTTTATTGCTAATGCTAAATACTTACGTACCTTGAATGCATTCTCAACATAATCAGCCTTCGATATCTCAAGTACACTATCATCGTCAGATTCAGGTTTCTTCAAAAAGCAAATCTCAGTCTCATCTCTATAAACTACTACCTCAAAAACAACATCATCAATTCTGCTAAACACAAGCAAATCATCCTCCAGTATCCCAACATCGTTGCACATTTCCGGCTAGCAAATACAAAGTTGTTATCAACCTTAGACGCCTCAACATTCCAATAGGAACCCTTATAACAGATTTGAAATTTGCCACTTGGGGGGCTGTTTACGTAAAATTATTTAATGAAGCAGTCTTCGATTACCTGCATAAAATTAAAAATAATGAATACTATACGTGAAGTATGTAACTTATGAGAATAAGTGTTGACACGTTAAAGATGCAAAAGAATTGAAGTTAAGATCAATACTCATACCGTAAAACCAAATCTTGCATAACGATTAAAGGTGAAATAAGATTCACCACACAAGCCATCAACAAAACATGAAAGTTCAAGTCCAAAATCACCTAACGGTTTGAAAACCAACAAAGTATCCCTCGGCAAATTGAGATCTTTAACAACATTGTCCCAACCGTCAGTTATTATTGGCGTTGAATTTTCTGTTCTGACCCTCACAACCCATTTTTTACCAGAGTCATGATATATTCGCAACCTATTTTTTTGCCAACAATCTCTCCACTTTTGATTAGCAAAGAATATAGGTACATCCTGTATATAATTTTTAAGTAGTGTAAGAAAATATAAACCATAAGAACTGTTAAATATATATCTCAATAAAAATAAATTATGTATGTAAAAACATGTCATACCAGTTTCAAAGATTCTGGGTTATCAAGAAACTTGACAAATGTAGTATACATCATAAAACCTGAATCAGTAAAGATGTTTAAAGATTGTAATTAAAAAGTTGGCTTTGAAAATTAACATTAACTTTTTGTATTAACAGAGTATGTAGTGAAAGTAATCATAGAAACAGAGTACGAGTTAAAAATTTTCTGCAAATAATAACTATTTTAACATGTTCTCAACAAATGATTCAAACACCCAAGTAAACCCTTCTTGAATGTATAGCAATAAACATTTAAAATTGTATTAGTAGCAAGATAGGATTTGAATTAAGATCGGTTAAACAATATAAAGTTCATTACAATATGAATGTACATACCAGTTGCTGAAGAAAAAAACAATAAAACCTCAGGTGATTGAAGTGTAGAAGACGGAGAATAAGAAATTTGAAACCCTAGAAAATGACTGGGAAGAAGAGATTTTTGAAAGAAGAGATGATAGATGTTTGATGTGTAATGATGATGAAGAAATAATGACGGTTGTGTTTTTCTTTTCCCATATTTTCAACTGATGAAAAATATTTACACATACACCCCTTATTGAATTTGTTATTTACATTTACATTGAGATACAAGAGTAAAGTAGATGATTGGTTGAATTGATTTGGTATTCAAATTAACAAAGAAAAATATTTTTTCTTATAGCAAAGCCATTAACATATCATATTCTTTCAATGCTTTAAATCATGTATTAATCATAATTAGCTTTTAACATAAGTAAGTTTCATGAGCTCGGGAAGCAATGCCAGGTGAAAATCTAGTTTTATCTATTATAAGTACCTTTTAACATAAGTAGTTTGACTTTGGTCAAACAGCGTTTTAACATTGCTGAAACAGTGTTTTTTCTATTATAAGTAGCTTTTAACAAAAGTAGTTTGACTTTGGTCAAACAGACTTTGGTCAAACAGGGTTTTAACATTGCTCAAACAGTGTTTTATCTATTATAATTAGCTTTTAACATAAGTAGTTTGATTTTGGTCAAACAGCATTTTAACATTGCTCAAACAGTGTTTTAACTTTGGTAAACCAGACTTTCAAACCACTAAGAATCATATTTTTACAAACAGTTGTTGACGTTGGTCAAACTGTGGTTTGACTTTGGTCAAACACTGGTTTGACTTTGGTGAAACATATTTTTGGCTGGTGTAGGTTTGAAATTGATAGGTTGATAGCCTCTTATGCAGTCCAAATCCGGTATAATTTTCTTCCATATTGATAGTGAACACAGGGATCTTTAGAATTGCCTGCGTTGTAAATTACTTATAGATAAATTTATCACACATTGTTCTGAGATGCAAAACACAATAGAGTTTATAAAATTTAAACCAAATAAAATTTAAACAAAATAGTAATTAATAAAATATATATACAACTATACTTAGAACGGTGGAAGTTAAAACTCAGAAAAAACAATGATTACAAGCTAGTAAAAACTTCTTTGTAAACAACATTAGAAGTCTTATTTGTTGGTTTTCCATCAGCGTCGAATATTAGTATTTTAACGCCTTCTCTGGTCTTGACCCTTGATAATGCAACATACAACTGACCATGAGTGAAGACAGGATCTTTCAAATAAAGACCAACCTTTGATAACGATTGTCCTTGACTCTTGTTAATTGTCATAGCAAAACAAACTGATAAAGGAAATTGTCTTCGTTGAAATTGAAAAGGTATTTTTTTGTCAGACGGAATCATATTAATCCTTGGAATAAAAACTCTCGTGCCAATGTTACCACCAGATATAACTTCAGCTTCTATAACTCGTTTACCAAGAAAAGTAATTTGAAGCCTTGTACCGTTACATAACCCTTTCTGTTTATCAATGTTTCAAAGAAGCATCACAGGAACACCAACTTTAAGAACTAATCTGTGATTAGGCAAGCCAGAAATCTTAAGAGCATTCAAATTTTCTGTTATGTAGGATCGTTTGCACGACCAAAACGAGTCGTTCAGAAGAATTCTAACCAATACGAGAGGAGGAATCAAACGTATCGGAGTTATTTCAGCTGAATACACACTAGAATCACTTAATCTATCTCTTGTATTGATTTGATGACGATTTACAACCTGGAGATACTTCGGCAGAGCTTCGCTACCGGAATCCAAACGTTACAAATGAAAGACTCAAGACCACTATATATAGGCCAGCCACTTCACATGAAGTGGACATGTTCCAGTTCGCATGAAGTGACCTTGTCCAGTTCATGTGAATGGGCCACTTCGTGTGAACTGACTTGTTTTGGCCAGTTTCCAGTTTTTCTCGTTCTATGTGTCTTGATCTAACAAATCTATTACAAGACTCGATACAAGACGAAGTCGACAGACATATGCACCAACAGACTCCCCCTTGGATGTTGACGAAGTCTTCAGTGTCGAGTCTTCGGTATGTCAACTCTTCAGTCTTTTTGCTCTTTCAAAGTATCTGACAATGTAAGCATCCTCAATCTCTTTCTTCTTTCTCTTTCAGAATCGCAACCTGGCTCTATACTCCTCTTTATTCCTTAAGCTTTTCACAGGATCAGAAACGTCTCCTGGCTCTCCGTAGCAACAGGATCTGAAACCTGGCTTTAACGACTTCAGACTCCCCCTTTCGATAAGCTGGGATCGCAGTCTGGAATTCACAATCTACGGGCTTTGCACCGGAAACCTTGCTCTTCCAAAGCTTTTACCTGCACCATCTCTACCTCAAAATAAATTTCTCAAATTTAAAAATTTGACAAATTTAAATTTCACTTGTAGATAACACTTTTATCATTAACAATTTATAATCTCTGATGATCACTTTGAAAAGATACCAATTTTCTTTTTTCAAACAAACTTTCCCAGCCTGTTTGTCCATCATGTTTAGCACTTGGCATTTTGAAAATCAGCTTTTCAACATCAGTTGTCGAAAATAAGATGAACTAAAATCGTTTTGAATTTTCAAAATTTTATGCTAAAACACATTCTTTTTGGATTTTTATTTTAATGAAAAGCAGTAAAGAAATATTTACAGACAATATTTTTGTGAGTTTGCGTAAGAGGATCATATCAGTTTATGAGACAAATCACTAGCACCATTGAGCTTTAAACGCTTTAAGTTCTAAACGATTCACTTAGATTGTCAGAACCACTTAAATTTTCACACAAAGTTCAATTGATTCGAGATATGAGATTAATGTTTTAAGCACTTGAACTTATTCGAGTGTCCCACCTCAGAATATACTCCCGTATCCAGATCCCAATATTCAGTCTTACAGGTGAGTATACCTAGATGATATCTGTAAAGGGTTAAATGCGAGACCATGAGAGCTCAGGCTATTGCTTCTGCAAAATCAGAGAGATGATGGTTCGACTTTTAGGTGTGTTCCCTTTAGAGAATCTTTTCTTCAACAGCACATGATTAGCATTTTGCAATGTTTCATCATTTTTTTTATGCTGAGGGGGGTGCTTTTATTTCAAGCAAGCGAAAAGTATTATACGGGGACTAGGCCATTGCTTTCGCAAAATCAGAAGTCTCGGGATAATACCCCAGATATCACTAAGCATAAAGACATAGTATCTCAGAAAGAGGGGTCTTTCAAACAAGATTTCGGGGGTTACCCATATATCCGAGAGATGTTCCCCATGAGATAAGTAAGTTTGAAATTTAGGTTTATATCTCGAACACAATCTACTAAGTGTGCAAAAACCTACTGGCATATCATCCGTGAGACCGTTTATCACATTTTAACTTTCCAATTCTTTAGCGTGCTGTGATAGTCCACTGATGTACTATCATTTCCTCTTTTTCACAACAAAAATCGTTTTTGATTTTATCATGTTTTTGACTTTTTCAAATTTTCTAATATTTTTGGATTTTCTGAAATTTCTTACTCCCCCTAAAATTCAAAATCATTTAAAGAAAATTTGACAAACTGATAAGAATCATTTCAATTCGCCATCCACTTG
>JARYGA010026422.1:0-48779 GCA_030545235.1 Helianthus tuberosus
GAAATCAGCTAGTCAACAGCTTTCAAGCGAAATCAGCTAGTCAACAGCTTTCAAGCGAAATCAGCTGTTAATCAGTTGAAGCGAAATCAAGTGTTCTGTCTTGAAGCGAAATCAAGTGTTCTGTCTTGAAGCGAAATCAAGTGTTCTGACTTGAAGCGAAATCAGATGTTAAGTCAGTTCAAGCGAAATCAAGTGTTCTGTTCAAGCGAAATCCCAAATGATCAGTTCTGAAGCGAAATCAGCACTTATACTGTTCAAGCGAAATCCCAAATGATCAGTTCTGAAGCGAAATCAACTGTTCTGTTCAAGCGAAATCAAGTCCAAATCATCATGTTCAAGCGAAATCAAGCTGTATGTTACGAAATCGGACAGAAAAACTTGAAATTCTCCTAAACGACAACGAATTTGAATCTGAAACTTGGTAGGATTGTTTATCAACTATTTTCGCACAACATACTAGAAAATCAGCTGATTCGGACCATGAAATCCCGTTCAATTTGTCAAGAAACCGAATAAAACGTGAAAGAATGAGTAGATGAAGAAGAAATGATGCGATTCAGATCTGAAAACACTGTAATCTAGTGTGAAACTTGTTGTTTGATCAACGCAATCGAGCTCCTGCTCTGATACCACTTGTTAGGACCGGTTTGACTCCGAAACGATTGCGAAACGAACGTGAAACGTGCGGAATCCGTACACGAACGCGACCGTAACACACAAGATGTAATATAATTGTGATTCTATTGATATATCTGAAACGTACAAAGAACCTTGAATCACTTGGAGACTTTCTCTCTCTAGTTTCTCTCTCTAGAACTAGAGCTCTCCAAATCTCAAATGTGCAAATGTGTTTTCAAGCTCTCTCTTGATTTAGCTTGAACCCTATATATAGTGTTGAGGTTTAGCTTGAAACTGTTCAAGCTAAATCATGATTTCCCTTGAACCAGTTCAAGCTAAATCATGATTTCAAGCTAAATCATGATTTCCCTTGAAATGACATGTGACACCTTCAAGCTAAATCATCACTTTCAAGCTAAATAACCTAATGCACTGAAAAACCTATTACATGATACAAAGACGAAGTCAATAGACATAGTGCACTAACAAGAATAGTGGGTATTTATAGCGTTAATTTATAAAATAAATGGAAAGTAATTTTTTTTTAATTATGACCGTTTTCAACGGTCAAATGTTTAAATGCTCCTCGGTCCAAGCGAATGAAGCCCGTTACCATGCTCGCGAGCCTTCAATGACGCCCCGGCATAGCGTCGGGGGTGTGGTCTGATAGCGCCATGGGGCGCTATAGATGTCCAGCTGGCTTGGGTGGCGCCCCCACACCCTCCAGCCTAATAGTGATTGAACACTCCCTCCGCCCTTACCCACTTGCAAAAACCCGCACCATTGGTTTACTTTCCAATATACATGGATGAAAAAACCTAAAATGGAAATCCCACATGTACCAAGCGTGTAATTTCAAACCTTTCTCGAGTTTTTTCTGATAGTGGTGTTGGAGGAAAAACTATTTACCATTTTAGTGTTTTCAAAAAACTATTTACCAAAATAGTGTTTTTATTAGTTATTATACTTTTTGAAAATTTCATATATACCCCCTACTGAAACCTTTATTACAGTATTTCTCTTTTATTAAGAAACTACCCGGTTACCATTTTCTTTAATTCTTTTGTTAAAATGAATCTGGTTTGGATAAACATCAAATGACGGCAACATCAAAGCACTTCATAAGGATTTATGCATTCCGTTCTCTTGTGTTCTCGATTAAAAGAAAAGTGTGGCATAGTTCTTTTATGCAAAATTCATTGTTTGGTTTCTTTGTCTGTTTTGCAAGTGAAGAAAACTAGGGTTGTTCAAAAAACTCGTAGCTCGTGGCTCGCTCGAAAAAAGTTCGGTTCAAAATTGGCTCGGTTTTAAATGAGTCGGTTCGGTTTGTAAACGAGCCGAGCCTGAGCCCGAGCCAATATAGGTTCGGTTCGTGGCTCGCTCGTTAGGTGGCTCGTTGGGCTCCTTATATATGTGTATATATATTTCAGGTTATCTTTGTAGTAAAAAAACAAACTGATCACTATATAAATACTAGTGTCTAGTATATAAAATTATAAAATAGAATTAAGTTTGACAATGAAAGTTGTGATTTTTGTTATTATTTTTCTATTTATCTTTGTAGTCGCATTCACCCACTAACACATTAGCAAGTCTCAGCTTGCATTTAGCCAAACATAAGAACTTTCAAACTTGCATATCCCTAAATGTCCACAAATAAATATGCAGGTTTTGCATATCCTTAGAAAATAAAATAACGAAGTTCCTTTATGTTTGAAGAAAAGCACATTTTGAAGAAAAGTACAGAGTATTCAGAATTTCGGTTTGTGTGATTTGTTTGTTGCCTGTCAAAATTTTTATGCAAGAGTTATAACTAATTGAAGGTAAAATTCAAATATTAATAATGATCGCTAAATTATCCTATATATTAAAAAACAAAGCTTATGAATAGTCCCTTCATCATTCAAAGTTTGTCACGTGACAAGTCTTTTGTTTTTTTTTCATTTAAAATGAATAGTACCTTCTCTATTTAAACCTTGCCACGTGGCAAGTTTTTTTTCCCATTTATCCATCTTTTATCAAAATACCGGTACGGTCCTGTTCGGTCTCGGTACATGAATGTAAAAATCGGCACCAGCCTGGTACAGAAAACATCAAATGTAGGTACCGAATTGATATTGAAAATTTTTAGTTCGGGAAATTCGGTACTTCTAACCAATATCATTTGCTCATCCCTGATCACGAGTACCGTACAAACACCCTTGTTTTTTTTCATTTAAAATGAATAGTACCTTCTCCATTTAAACATTGCCACGTGGCAAGTTTTTTTTCCCATTTATCCATCTTTTATCAAAATACCGGTACGGTCCTGTTCGGTCTCGGTACATGAAGGTAAAAACCGGCACCAGCCTGGTACAGAAAACATCAAATGTAGGTACCGAATTGATATTGAAAATTTTTAGTTCGGGAAATTTGGTACTTCTAACCAATACCATTTGCTCATCCCTGATCACGGGTACCGTACAAACACCAACGGTATCGTACAATTTTTTTTATTGATTTTCTTCAACTTTAGTGTTTTTTTTAGTTTAAGGGCTAGGGATGAACTCGGTGCCAACCGATACTAAATTGGTACTGGTACCGAAAATACCGGTAACGGTACAGGTATATGAAGGTAAAAACTGGTAGCAAACGGTACTAGGAACGCCAAAAGTTAAAACGGAATTGACTTAAAATCTTTCGGTTCGGGAAATTTGGTATCGTTACCCAATACCATTTGCTCATCTCTGACCACGGGTTTCATACGAACTACATCATTACCATAAAAAATTTTTGTTGATTTTCTTTCGGTTATACTATTTGCTCATCCCTGATCACGGGTACCGTACAAACACCAACGGTATCGTGCAACTTTTTTTATTGATTTTCTTCAACTTTTAGTGTTTTCTTTTTTTTAGTTTAAGGGCTAGGGATGAGCTCGGTGCCAACCGATACTAAATTGGTACTGGCATAAAAAATACCGGTTACGGTACAGGTATATGAAGGTAAAAACTGGTAGCAAACCGGTACCAGAAAAGCAAAAGGTTGCTACCGAATTGACTTAAAATCTTTCGGTTCGGGAAATTCGGTAACGGTACCCAATACCATTTGCTCATCTCTGACCACGGGTTTCATACGAACAACATCATTACCATAAAACTTTTTTTGTTGATTTTCTTTCGGTTATCTTATACTGTTTTTTTTCTACATTTTCTTTTTATTCTTGTCAGTGGTTCTGTGCGTAACGCGCTCGTAGTGATTTCAAAACACATGTAAACACATACTAAATGACAAAAGAAGTTCGCCACAACGCGGCCATAGTAATAAATCTAGTGAAATTGATTATTCAGTTGATTGGGAAAGAAAATGAAAAAATTAAAAAAGACAATGAGTTGATGGAAAACAACAAAAATTAAAATACAAATATATAATTAATTAAAGAAAAAGTTTAAAAATCATCATCATACTCAGTATATCCCACCAATAGCAAAGCTAAGGTAGGGTCTGAGGAGGGTGAGATGTAGACAGCCTTACCTCTACCCCGTAGGAATAGAGAGGCTGCTTCCAATGAGACCCTCGGCTCGATTGTAGTTTTTCATCAAGCCTTGGACATAAGGCACATAACACTCAGCAATTGAGACAAACGCCGATTAGTGCATGTACCCCCTTGTCTTTTGGCTATCAACGCCACCACATGATGCATGATTAACCATTCCCCTCTTTTAACATTATTTTCACGAAATTAGTAAAATAATGTTAAAATTAGTGCACTTTCACTTTTGCCCCCCGAGCGCCCACACATATATACATTATATGAGCATACCGCAAGCGGGGCGTAAAAGAAAAAGTTTAAAAAAAAATGTATAGTAAATGAACAAAGATAATTGAACCAACTCGTAGGGAGGGAATGTGCCTCTTCTTTTTTAATTTTTTAAATCTAATAAAAAAATGAGAAGGTTAATAATAACTAATGAAAACATTATTTTAGTAAATCTATACTATCTATAATAAGAGAAGTTGAGCTGATGTAAAACTGCCTTTGTGTCAACTCCTGAGCTATGCCAAGTGTCAATGCTGATGTCATAATTCCGATTTACAGTTTACAATTTACAAATAACTATAAATCTTATTTTTATTTTTATTAGAATTAATAGTGGTTTTTTTAGGCGGGACAATTTAAAATTCAAAATTTAAACAACTGACCCATAAAAGGCTCTCTCTAAAATTCAAAATTAGAGCTTCACTTTCAGAAATCAATCCATTTCTCTCTCAACTCTCTCTCTCTCTCTCTCTAAAATTGAAAATCTGGGCTCCGATTAATCCTATCTCTCTCTCATCCAGATCTTTAGTGCACAAGAAATTCGGTGACGGTGTTGTGATGAACACGATTTGAGATTGTGATGAACACGATTTGAGATTGTGATGAACACGATTAACTCTTTCTTATTTCATTTCATTCAAATCCCCTCACTCTCTCTTTCTTTCAATTCCAGAAGACGGTACAGTTGTTCCGAAGGTAATGGTTGTGGTTCCGCCGATGACGTTAATGGATAGAAATAACTTCCGGCAATCGGTGATTCCGATGTTCCTGTACTCATCTTCATCCGATGAAGAAATCGTTGAATATAAAGTAAGTTTTGGTTTTAAATTGATTTGAGTTTCTGTTGATTGGGTTTCTAATTTAGGTTTTGTGTTTCTATTGATTGGGCTTCTAGCTCCAGTTGTGTTGCAGACCAATCAACGGTAGATTCAGCAGCAACAGTTGTTGATGCAGGAATATGAAGATTGAATTTGTGAGGTTCAGTTAATAATCGACTGATTGAAATTAAATTATTTATGGTATTCACGATTGTTAAACCGAAATGATTGAATTTGTGAGTTTCAGGAATATGAAGATTGAGTTTGTGAGGTTCAGCAGCAGCAGTTGTTGATTCAGCAGCAACAGTTGTTGATGTAGGTGATTTTTGCAAAGGTTTGCGCGTTGAAATTAAATTATTTATTGTATTCACAATTGTTAAACCGATGGTGCTTTATGTTTATGATTTGAACTTGTGATAATTTGTGCCTAATAATCGACTGATTGAACGAATTGTGATTTTTAATTAAGTTTATTAATGTGAACCAAAACTTTTTGATAACTTATGCCTAAATTCAGTAATATGAGCTGTCGTGGAAACCTTCTCATGTGGATTTGATAACTTGTGCCTAAATTCAAGTGGATTTGATAACTTGTGCTTTATGTTTATCTGAGACATGATCCGATTGTGCCTGAATTGTTAACCCGATTGTGCTTTATGTTTATCTGAGACATGATCCGATATTTGATTACTTTAGGAACTTACATTGACAATAAGTGCCCTTTCATTGGTGATGTCTCCATTTTAGGTCAATATCGATTCATCCATGATCCATCCATTTTTGTTGTTGTTTTTCCCCTAGAAATTGTTGTTTTTTCCACTTATTTTGAGCACACCAGCAATACATGAACTTCAATTTAATTGATTGAAATTTGAAGATTATTTATTAACAAATTTTATATTTTTTACTCGAGTTGTTCATAAACATTTAATTATTTTAACTGCTATACAGTTATCAAATCACAGTCATTCAATTGAAATGAACATTTGGTTTCATTTTCCCCATTCAATAAGCCGAGTTGAGAACCGAAATCTTTGACAAGCTTTTGCTATTTTTCTTGATGTTTTCTTCCTTTTGGATTCTGGCATGTGTGCAGCAAATATGGATGGACATATGTGAAAATGAAGTAGAGAAAGACAATATGTTAATGGAATTAGAAAAGGAGTGAGTCGAAGTATATAGAAGAAAGGTTGATGAGGCTTCAACTGTTGTGTTTGCAAAGCATTGAAGCCTAAGAGCGTGAAAAATGGTTGCGGTAAAGAAAGGCCAAACCGAGCGAGAACTTGGTAAGACCATCATGCTTCTAGAGGAGATTATTCACAAGTATTGTAATTTACATTTTCATTAATTATTTGTGGTGAGATTGTTATTATATCAATGACTTGCAGAATAATTTACAAATCCCACCTCAGAATATACTCCCATATCCAGATCCCAATATTCAGTCTTACAGGTGAGTATACCACAGATGATATCTGTAAAGGTTAAAATGCGAGGACCGTGAGAGCTTAGGTCAGAACTTCCGTTCAGCAGAGAGATGACGGCTTCGACTTTGGGTGTGTTCCCTTTAGAGAATCTTTTGTTCAACAGCACATGATTAGCATTTTTCAATGTTTCATCATTTTTTATACTGAGGGCGGCGCTATATTTCAAGCAAGCAGAAAGTATTATACGGGGACTAGGCCATTGCTTCCGCAAAATCAGAAGTCCTGGGATAATACCCCAGATATCACTGAGTATAAAGACCTAGTATCTCAGAAAGAGGGACCTTTCAAACAAGATTTCGGGGGTTACCCATATATCCGAGAGATGTTCCCCACGATATAAGTAAGTTTGAAATTTAGGTTTATATCTCATCACAATCTACTAAATGTGCAAAAACCTACTGGCACATCATCAGTGAGACCGTTTATCATATTTTGACTATCCAAATCTTTAGCCTGCTGTGATCATCCACTGATGAACTATCATTTCCTCTTTTTACAACAAAACTCATTTTTGATTTTATCATGTTTTTGACTTTTTCAAATTTTCAAATGTTTTTAGATTTTCTGAAATTCTTACTCCCCCTAAAATTCAAACACATTTAAAAGGAAATTTGAAAACAAACTGTACAAGTAAAATGACAATTGATATCAAATCGTCTCAAATCGCCATCCACTTGGCATAAACAATCAGAACTCCTCCTTACAACAAACTATTTTCCCATTGTGATTTCAAAACACTTAAGTTTGTTTTAATCAAATGGTTTTTTCGGAAAATAAGTTTTTTCGATTACTCAAACCACTTGTAGGTTAGGGGTTCAATTCATCACCTTGTTCTTTCAACCACTTGGAAAAATTTAACATTTATAAATTCAAACATCAAAAATCACTTGTAGAAAATCAAGTACAACTTAATGTCCCTGATTTACCACTTGTAAAGTGAAATCACTTTCGTGAATTTCTCAAGAAAGATGCCGATACCTGCTCCTCTCTTACCAACCTGGGAGCTCAGGAAATTCATACTTTTCATTCATCATAATATGTTCCATCCCAGTCACAAACCTGGGACGAAACACCCTTACCTGGTTTCTTCATTTTCTTCTCATAGAACTCTTTAACCCCTTTGACTTTTCTGTCAACCATTTTTCCAAAGATGTGTTTCACTTTGGGGTTAAAGGCCTTTTCAACATCAAAAACCTTTTTATCAGAATAAAATTGGTTTGAAATTTCAACTTTACCAATTTTCTTCTTAAAATTTTCAGCCCGAAGTGGTGGAAAGTTCACATCATCCACTATCAGCACTGATTTTTCACCTTTTTCCATAACCTGTGGCTCATCTGCAAGTTAAAACACCTGTTAGCAGTGATGATGAGGAAGTTCCAGTGATAAAGAGAAAGGTAAAGGAAGTTCCAAAGTTCAAAGTTGATGCAAGAAAAATTCCTGTGAATTGTGAAACTTGTGAGTTCATGAAAAAGAAAAACAGCGAATTGATTAACAACATGAACAGGGTGAATGAATCTTACGATGTTCTGAACAAGGCCATGAATCAGTACAATGAGTCAAGTAGCGAACAAGCAACAGCCATGAAAACACTTCAAGGAGCTTTCATGACAAAGCAAAAAGTTGTTAACAATTATATTGAAAAGTGTGTTGTTCTGGAACAAAAACTGGAAACTCAAAGAATTGAAACAGAAAGAGTAAATAGGTTGTTAAAAATTTACTCATGTACTTTTTGTGTCATTGACAGGATTTATCCAACTGTTGAAGGCATGAAGGCTTTTGAGGATGATGAAGTAACTGAAGAACAGATAGTATCTGAAGAAAAGACTTCTAAAAATAAAAAGGAAAAGAAGAAGGATACTGAAGTTAAGACATCTGGTAAGAAACAAGGTGTCAGTTACAACAAGTGTCCACCCCCGCTTGAAAATGGATATTCTCCGAGAAATCCAAATTCAGAAAGAGTCGAAAAGGCAACAAATTTACAGTGGGAGTCGGAGTCTTCAGTAAACTTGCCAGAAAATATTGATGTCACTTTTACATTGTCTGACACTGATCAACAATCTCAATTGATGAAGAAAGTGGTGGATCATGTGTTAGATAACGATGAGATGGAGGAGTCAAAGTCGGAGTCTAAATCAGAGTCAAAGTCTAAATCCGACATGTCAAGTCCTTCAGTCAAAAGGGAGAAACGGGTTTACAATAAAGAATTTCTTCTATCAAAATCTAATTTGAATGACAAAACATTCAAAGTTGCATATACATTGAATGATTCCGACAAATTATATTCTGATGAGGAATTTCCAATAAGAGGTGTCAAAACTGAATTGATCAAAAAGGTTTTCAAATTGACAAAAATTAATATTTCTGAAATAAAAGATGTAAATCTTTCTGAAAAACCTAAAAAATACACCTCAAGAGGTCAACAAAGAGAAAACAAGAAAAAGGGTTACAGTTCTGGTTTAGGTTTTCGAAAGAAACCAAACCATAACGGTAATTTCAAAAAGAAGGGTCTTGGGTTTATTCCACCAGAAAATTATAAAAATGAAAAACATGTTCGAGATTTTAAATCAAAAATGATATTTGTTTCAGGTACATCTTCTGAAGAGGAAAAAGAAAATTTGTTCAGAAAGCAGTTGAACAAAGAATTCCTTGCGAAAAAGCAAGAAGAAATGGAGAAGATGGTTGATCAAAAGAAGAAGGAGACTCGAACCTGTTTTAAATGTGATAAAATTGGACATCTAGATGTGAAGTGTTCACAAGCAATTCAAACCAAACAGGGAGTTTCTAAACTGAAAGAAAAAATGGTTGAGTTTGAACCACCAATTGAGAGAACTAAACTTTTCAAAAATTCAAAATTTGAAATTGGTGAATGTTCAAAGAGGTTTTACAAGAAAAAGTGCAAATCTTGACAACCAAAAATGGGTTGATAAGAAATCTGATGATGGGTCTAGCAATGATTCTGATTCATCAAAATCAGAGGAGCTAACTTCGGGCGATGAAACTGATTCCACAAAGTCAAATGAGCCACAGGTTATGGAAAAGGGTGAAAAATCAGTGCCGATAGTGGATGATGTGAACTTTCCACCACTTCGGGCTGAAAATTTTAAGAAGAAAATTGGTAAAGTTGAAATTTCAAACCAATTTTATTCTGATTAAAAGGTTTTTGATGTTGAAAAGGCCTTTAACCCCAAAGTGAAACACATCTTTGGAAAAATGGTTGACAGAAAAGTCAAAGGGGTTAAAGAGTTCTATGAGAAGAAAATGAAGAAACCAGGTAAGGGTGTTTCGTCCCAGGTTTATGACTAGGATGGAACATATTATGATGAATGAAAAGTATGAATTGCCTGAGCTCCCAGGTTGGTAAGAGAGGTGCAGGTATCGGCATCTTTCTTGAGAAATTCACGAAAGTGATTTCGCTTTACAAGTGGTAAATCAGGGACATTAAGTTGTACTTGATTTTCTACAAGTGATTTTTGATGTTTGAATTTATAAATGTTAAATTTTTCCAAGTGGTTGAAAGAACAAGGTGATGAATTGAACCCCTAACCTACAAGTGGTTTGAGTAATCGACAAAACTTATTTTCCGGAAAAACCATTTGATTAAAACAAACTTAAGTGTTTTGAAATCACAATGGGAAAATAGTTTGTTGTAAGGAGGAGTTCTGATTGTTTATGCCAAGTGGATGGCGATTTGAGACGATTTGATATCAGTTGTCATTTTACTTGTACAGTTTGTTTTCAAATTTCCTTTTAAATGTGTTTGAATTTTAGGGGGAGTAAGAATTTCAGAAAATCTAAAAACATTTGAAAATTTGAAAAAGTCAAAAACATGATAAAATCAAAAATGAGTTTTGTTGTAAAAAGAGGAAATGATAGTTCATCAGTAGATGATCACAGCATGCTAAAGATTTGGAAAGTCAAAATATGATAAACGGTCTCACTGATGATGTGCCGGTAGGTTTTTGCACATTTAGTAGATTGTGACGAGATATAAACCTAAATTTCAAACTTACTTATATCGTGGGGAACATCTCTCGGATATATAGGTAACCCCCGAAATCTTGTTTGAAAGGTCCCTCTTTCTGAGATACTAGGTCTTTATACTCAGTGATATCTGGGGTATTATTCCGGGACTTCTGATTTTGCGGAAGCAATGGCCTAGTCCCAGTATAATACTTTCTACTTGCTTGAAATATAGCGCCGCCCTCAGTACAAAAAATGATGAAACATTGAAAAATGCTAATCATGTGCTGTTGAACAAAAGATTCTCTAAAGGGAACACGCCTAAAGTCGAAGCTGTCATCTCTCTGCTGAACGGAAGTTCTGACCTGAGCTCTCACGGTCCTCGCATTTTAACCTTTACAGATATCATCTGTGGTATACTCACCTGTAAGACTGAATATTGGGATCTGGATACGGGAGTATATTCTGAGGTGGGACACACAAATAAGTTTAAGTTCTTAAAACATTAATCTCGTATCTCGAAACAGTTGAACTTTGTGTGAAAAATTAAATGGATCAGTATACTGACAATCTAAGTGAATCGTTTAGAACTGAAAATGTATAAAGCTTAACGGTTGTCACACCCCTATTTTCCACGTGTCACCGGTGGGCCCGGTGGGGAGTATCGTGACGTCGTTGGTATCATCATAGACAACAACACAATATAATAATGCACAGCGGAAGCAAAAGATAGATTCATTTCAACTTTTAAATAAAATGTAATAATAAATATCACGAGTAGTTGAAACCGATCCACAGGCGGATCGAAATAAAATAGGATAATTGTTCAACAGTTTATTTGTCGTCCAAGCTGCGAGACCTATTGTGGACGCTCTAGAAGCCTGCCAGCCTATTACGTGTAGTACCTGCACTTAATCTTTTTGGGAAAAATACGTCAGTTTACACTGGTAAATACAATTCGACTGACTCATTTTGAAAAGGTTGAAAATTGATTTAAATGCACAAGGCACAAAACATTTTTATTAACTTGGGTCAATTATTTAATATAATAATCATGTGAACGAATTACATGTTACTTGCGTTCAGTGGCCCGGATCTAGTCCGGGCTAAAGATCAATGGACCCACCACAATAAAGAGTTATATACTGACAGGTGTATGCCTACACCCCGTACTCAGGTCGTGGCCATCTCGTAAGATGATGCCAAGGATATCCGGGACATGGTCAATTAACCCCCCAAAGGCCTTAAGTGAACAAGACTGTTTAAACGAGCCGATTAAATTATTCCAACTACCCACGCAACAGTGGAGGATTTAATGCCCGATCAAGCGGTATTCTATATACCGTAACCCAAGCCCGTATAGGGAAAATAAGCCAAAGAGTATTTACCTGAATAAGTATCAATCACAATCAAGAAAAATGCAAGTATCTTTTACTGGTGCTACTAATCTGGAACAAAGGTTTATAATAACCTATTAGATTTCTAACGGGTCTTTATTCAAGCCTAAGCCTAGACCGGTTAGTTTTAAGGATGACACGGTTTACGCACGATTAAGCGAAGACCGGATGGAATGTGAATTTGACCCGACAAGTTTGAAGACTTGTATAATATGGGTTTACTAATCACATTCTGGATTTTGAGACAAAAATGATAATGTTTGACCCGTTTCGGCCAATTTATGTAAACTAGTTACATAAACCGAACCGAACGCGAAAAGTGCGTTACGGGCGACCATGAGAGTCATATGCAAGTTTCCTGAGTTGATATGCTTTAAATATGTTAAAATATCAGCAAGATATCTTCTATTATGCCGCGAATGTATTTAAACTCAATTTACGCCTCGTAAGGGCATTTTGGTCATTTAAAAGGTTATAAAAGAGTTTAATTGTAAATCTGAGTTATGGGTCTGATTTATACAGAAAATATACTTAACTTATTATGTTATAACAGTAGGGTATGACTCAAATATAAAACTTATCATTTAAAACCAAACTATACACCCTAGGGGCATTTTGGTAATTTCACAAGGGCTAAAAATGTCAAAACTGGAAATCTGAGTTCAAAAACTTATACTTACTGTTATTATATGAAAATATGCTAAATACATCAGTAGGTATGAATCTTATGTGTTTAATATGAGTATAATGCTTACTATGCGCTAAAAACGCTTAAAAATGCGATTTAGAGCCGTTTCCGGGTTTTTAAAAGAAAGCTGAGATTTTTATATTTCCAGAATGCTCAAAATAATCTATTTAACAAATAAAATCAGTAGAAAAAGGTTTGGGGTCAAAAGAATTTATAAAACTCATTTTATGGCTTAAAAGGTCAAAACCGGCATTAACCGAATCAACTTAGCGACCTATGAAACGATCAGCCAAAAATTAAATAAAAATCATCAAAAATCCCAAAATATTATATAACATCAGTGGGTAAAAAGTTTTATACCAAAAAGTGGCCTTAAATAGGTTATACGCTAAAAGCGCCGTTTATGTACATAAAGATATAGTTTTACGATATCGGCCATAACTCAAAATCTGGACCACCAACTGATCTCAAATTTTCGGTGCAAGTTTATAAATTAGTAATAAAGATTTCTACTCTTTCACTTTTCCAAAAATCACGTTTTATATCAAAAAGGGCAAAATAGTCAACTTTAAGCATAACTCGGAAACATGCATACGAATCGGTTAAGCATAGACTCAAGTTATAAAAATTCCAGAGAGTCATACATAAATAAAAATGGTCAACAATAAACTCTAATACAGATCTCAAACATGCATGCACGGATCCGAATCGAGAGTCAACGAAAAAGTCGTTTTATAAGACTTTCGGTTCCGATCCGAGTTTATACTAAAGATTGTCGAGTTGATTATGATAAAACACATTCTTATATTCATTATAAGTTATTTATGATGATCAAACTAATTGCATGTCATCTACATTACCATTTACGCTATATTTTGCAAAAACGATTTCTGTTGACTTTTTAAGAACATCTTTGACTCGACAACTAGCATGCTTAGAGTGGGAATCAGAGAATACCCTTTTGAGGGTTTGTTTCCCACATAAATACCAACTTATAAGTGGTTTCAATTTGAGAAATTACAGAGCCAATTTCGTTTAATCGAAAAGTCAAACTATATGAACAACGGTTTGACTTTTAACTAATAATCTATGCTAGAACGGATTAGAGGATGATATGAATGCTTACAAAGGTCCTAATGAAGCCTAGAAAGCACTTGGAGGCTGCCTTGATTACCAGAAAGCTCCTGGAATGCCTTGAGAGTTCTTGCAAAATTGTATGTGTTCTTGGTGGTTACACAAGTCCTCAAAAAAAGTGATGAATTGATCAGATTTATTGTGAATTCAGGAGTTGTAAGAGTGCACCAGGTGTCCTAGACATGCATGGCCATCTATTGGTGAGAAATGGAGGTGCTCACAGCTGTTTTACACTAAAAAAATGGACTAAACAGCCCCTGCTCGCAATCTGCTGCACCTGGGTTTATTGGCAGCTGCCAAACTTTGCTAATTATTGGCAGTTTTGGTCCCTGTCCTTGCACGCGAGGTTTTGGCTATGAATCTTGACTCGTAAACCCTCAAATCTGGTTTTTAAGAACCTTGGGACATTTACCAACATGGTAATGTCCTCGGATAACTTTGCGCTCACCCGAAAAGCTATGAAATTTGACGTTGACGCTTTTAACCCCTCAAGTACGGTTTTGGCCATAACTTTCTCATACGATATCGAAACTTCGTGAAATTTTTACCACATATTCTAGTGAGTATATTCTAGCATTACAAAGCTTCGGGGCTGCCAAAAGTTCACTCAGAGGTATAAATTCAACATGTTGACACTTTTAGTCCCTATAGTTTGTAATTCCTCACTTTCGTGCATTTTCCGCTTCGTATGATCCATGATCCATCCGTTTAAGGTTATAAACATTATGTAGGGTTATTATAGAGTCTATTTATCCATTGTTGACACTTTGAACCCGTGAATTCACATAGTTTCACCGTTTGTCAACTTTAGTCCCTTTAAAGTATGTTTTCACACATTCTAAGTCCATGACACGTGTCAACACATTATTGAACGTAAATTTTCGAGGTGTTACAACGGTGTTGGTGATTTGTCTCAAAAACTGATATGATCCTCTTACGCAAACTCACAAAAATATTGTATGTAAATATTTCTTTATTGCATTTCGTTTATGTTAAAAATCCAAAAAGATTTTTGACAACTGGTGTTGAAGAGCTAATTTTCAAAATTCCAAGTGCTAAACATGATGACAATCAGTAAGGGGGAGTCTGTTTGAAATGAAAAAGGGTTTTAAAAGAAAAATGGTTTTCATGCAAGTGGTTCATCAAAGATTGTCATTGTAAAATCATTTTATTTGATACTTGCAAATGTTGTTGTTTTTGTGTTTACAAGTTGTAAGCAGAGAATAAATTTGTAAAATGTTAAATTTGTGAAATTTATTTCTGGGTTAAGAATGTGCAGGCAGGCCAGGTTACGATCCTGGAACTGCTGATGCTGATAAACTTAAGGAATCAAGAGATCTGATCAAGAGAATGTAAGAGCCAGCTACAGATATTGGAATGAAGTGAGATAGAGCCAGATTATGATTCTGGAATTGAAGATTAGATCAACATTCAAGGGGGAGATAAATTGATAAAGAGAAGACAGAGATTGAGGATGCTTTACATTGTTAGATACTTCAAGAAAGGTCGAGAAGACTGATAAAGACTGAAGATGCGAAGACTCGACACTGAAGACTTCGTCAACATTCGAGGGGGAGTCTGTTGGTGCATGCGTCTGTCGACTTCGTCTTGTATCGAGTCTTGTATGTTTGTAGATAGATCAAGGCACGTTATACGAGAAAAATGTCAAATATAGGGTGAAAGGCAATTTCAAACGAAATTACAAGTTGTAATTCCGTTTGAAATCTCCATGACAAGTTCAAACGAAATTAGTGATTCCGTTTGAATGTGATTTCGTTTGAGCCATTTCAAACGGAATTACCTGCCTATATATATGTGTTGTCTGATTCCGTTTGAGTCATTGGTGTATGTGTGTTTCCGGAGCCGAAGTGCTGCCGATTTCAAACGGAATTACAACTTGTAATTTGGTTTGAAATTGCCTTTCACCCTATATTTGACATTTTTCTCGTATAACGTGCCTTGATCTATCTACAAACATACAAGACTCGATACAAGACGAAGTCGACAGACGCATGCACCAACAGATTATCGGGTAAGTTCTTCATACTTTACTTAATTTCTGGATACTTAAAACAAAAATCTCTACTTTCTACTATATTTGCTATCTGGATTTTTAATTTCGTCTTGTACTATAAAGTGATTGGAGGTTTAGGGTTTTAGTTCGCTGTTTAACAATCAAGGAAAATGGGTTTAATATCATACCTGCTTTAGAGTTTTACTTGTATTGTTTAAAACAAAACCCAAAAAAATTGTCATAATTCCGATTTACAATTTACAATTTATGAGGCTTTGGGCTGATGTAAATCTTCCTATGTGTCAATTCCTAAGCTATGCCACATGTCAATGATGATGTCATAATTCCGATTTACAATTTACAAATAATCTATAAACCCAATAAAAATTGTTTCCGAGTGAAGAACCTATAACAAAACAAAAATTCAGCATTTAAAACAAAACCCAAAAACATTTGTGAGCCTAAAACCGTACCTAAAATTATAATGAAACAGAAGCAAAAATAAAATGTGATAAAAAAATTAATACGATTAAAGTATAAAGTATTAAACAAAGTAACAATTACATATAAAAAAGAAAACTAATCAGACACTTAAACTCTAATAGCAAGAATCAAGAAACTTTAACTTCAACTCCATGGAGGACTGGACTTCTCGATGTATGTCATTGATCTTTCTCATGAAGTCCAGGTCCCTATCTCCACTCTCTATATTACTCGCAACACACAGGTCACGAACGAAAGTAGTCGGCATCGCCCTCAGGTTTCTCGAAACTTGGTCTCTTGTCAGCAGACCAAGTTGCAGTCCGTTAAAACATCTCTTCAACTCTTGAAGAGTACACCTATCAGCAAAAACTTGCTCTTCGATTTGTTTAATAAAGCATTGCTTGAAATCCTTAGATTGTGCAGAAGTATGTGACTCCATTTTAATGTATGTATAACAACTAAAGCAAAACAATAACAGTTGTTCTTCTATTTCACTGAATGAATCTGGGTATGATGAAACAACATTTGAATTTGCAATGGTATTATATAGGATATGTAACAGCCCAAAGGTCAGATTTAAATGCAACCATTAAATAAAAATTTATAATTAAAAACCTGATACATTTAATGTTTTAATAATGAAAAACGTGTATATGGCCAGCATGTCTCTTCATTTACCTTATCAAACATTTTAATGTAAAACCTTTGAAAAATCAGTATTAATGGCAAACCAAGTAAAATTAAATATCTAGAAATCCAAAGAACAAAATTTAAACTTTCAAAAAAAGTTGATCTTTATTAGCAGACGTCTCTTTGTTTACCCTATCAAATATTTCAAACACTATAAAGGATCATGATTAGTCTACTTGAAAACATCAAGACTTCATTTTAAAAAAACCCTTAATCCTAAAATAAAACGTCCAAAACCACTCACAGTCTTTCTAAATGGCAAGCAAAACCTTTTACCACTGGTCGGATACTACCGATCTTAAAATTGAATTTTCAAGATGGTCACTCCATAAACAGAGAAAAGCTGAATTTTTAGCAGACGTGGATTAGCATTGCACTCCTGGATGAAGTTGTCTCTTCTCCTCCATCAGAGTTTAAAGAAAAAGTAGAAAAGTTTATCACACATCTGCTGAAACAGGATCAGAAGACCTGTGATATGCTAGCTGATCTGCAAATTAAAACAAAAAAAACGAAATTGCATTCAAGAAGGCGAGAGAAATAGATATCCTAGGAAGTGTTAATTGTAATGTTTAATTTTTAATATTTTTAAAACTCAGAATTTTGTAATAGTATTTAATATCAAATGAAGAAGTTTTTATTGAAAACCCCAAAATTTTGTAAACTCAGAATTTTGTAATGTTTATGGCAGTCAGGTACAAATCCGAATTTTTCATCGAATTATAATCACCGTAACTTTTCATGATTCTGAAAACTTTCATTCCAGTACTATGGATATCATTTGTGATCTTCGTGCTTCTGAATGTTAATGGTATGTCGTTACTACTACTACCCATGTCAAACCTGCTCAATATAATTTTCACAACATTTCACCATTAATTCCTTTTCAATTTAAGAAATTATTGATTTAATAATTTAAATTAATTTGTCCCATTAGATAGAAATTAGAATGTTTGTATAGTAGCTGTAGTTAGGGGTGTGTATTGGTCAATTTTGGGCTTAAGCTGAACAAAGTCGAAATTTTGGTTTCGATAAACTTATCGGTTTTGGTTTTATGTATGAGTTCTGTTTAGTCAAGGGTCAGCTTTTGATTTTACATTTGGTTTCAAGAAACTGATCGGTTTTGGTTTTATGTAGTTTACCAAGTCGTTGATTTTACATGGGTCAGCTTTTGGTTTTATGTATGAGTTCTGTTTAGTCATGATGATGATATTTGTTTAATCAGAAAAATATTGGCACAGTTGATCAATCACAACTAATAAAGGTGTTTGGGGTTTTCATTATTCGAAACTTTCTTTTATAATAAAGGTAATTTGTATTACAGATCAATCACAACTAAGAACTTCATGACGCCTGTCAAAAGACATTTAGAGGATAACCAGAAGGCTTCACCTTTGGTAAGTGGTGTGATGAACTCGATTAAAACAGGTTTGGATGAAATGAGTCTTTTCTAAAATGGGTCTTTTCCAAAAGAGTAAATTACAAAAATTGTCCTTTATGTATGCTACTTATTGCAAATTGTGTCCTTTATCTTCAATATATACAAGAAACGTACTCGATGTTTGCAAACCCTTGCAAGTTATGTCCTTTAATCCAAACTCAGTTAGTTTTCATGGTTAAATTTGACTAAGTGGACCCCACATAGGGGTATTTTAGTCATTTTACTCTAAATAAAATATTAATGTTTAAAAAAAATATTCTACACATATATTTATAAATATATACAGAGATAACACGCATATATATAAACAAACAATCCTTCTTCTTCTCTCTCTGAGACTACCCTACCACAACCACCACCCCCACCACCCACCTACCACCCCACCAAACTCGTCTTCTTCTCCGGTGAAACACCACCGCCCAACTCCGACGACCAAGAACTCCCACACCCACCCCTCCTCTCTCTCTTTCTCTCTCTCGGATCGGAACCCTAGCCGCCGTCCTCTGGTTCAGATCTCCCCCGTCCTCTGGTTAAGATCGTCGCCTTCTAGTTCAGTGCACCCCCAACACTGCACCACTGTAGTTCTTGGGTATGCGCATACCAAATAAAGGGGCGGGTGGTGTGTGGCTGTGGTGGCAGGTGAGAGAGAGGGAAACGACTGCAGTGGCGAGCACGGGGGCGGCGGTGCGGCGGTAAACAACAAAACTCTGGTAAGATCATGTCCCCCTATTCTTGTTATTCTCAGATTCTTTTGGATCCCCTCATGTTTCTTATTTTCTTTCTTTCCGGTGACGGTGGTGGGGGTGAGGGTGGGGGTAGACGTGGGTGTTTGGTTTGATTGGTGATAACAGGTGGTGTGTGGATGTGGTGGCAGGTGGGTGGTGGCGGAGATCGGTGACGATGACGATATCGGATATGATGAGTGTATTATTCCGTGCGATGTTTTGTTTAGTTGATTTTGAATTCAGATCCGTGATGTTTTGGCTTCCGGTTGTATGGAATTAGTAACTGCTTTTTGCGATTGTGTAGATTTTAGGTGAGATACTTGATAAGTTTGGGATGCAGTTTCATTAATGTTGAAAATTGATTGTGTAGGAGTTGGAGGTGGCAAGTGGCGGGAGGTGGTGGTGACAAGTCGTCGGAGGTGGTGGTGAGGGTAGGTCTGTGTTTTAGAGAGAGAGAGAGAGGGTATATATGTTTTAGAGAGAGAGAGAGAATTATATATATATTATATAATATATAATTAATTTTGTTTTAATTTATTAGAATTATTAAAATACTTTTTTTAGTAAATGACTAAAATACCCTTATGTGGGGTACACTGGGTCAGATTTAACCATAAAAATTAACTGAGTTAAGGCTAAAGGACATAACTTGTAAGGGTTTGCAAACATCGAGTATGTTTCTTGTATATATTGAAGATAAAGGACACAATTTGCAATAAGTAGCATACATAAAGGACGATTTTTGTAATTTACTCTTTTTAAAATTGGTTTAATTTACTCAATTAAAAATTAAAACTATTCATAAATTTTATGCTTGCATTTTCTTTTTTATTTCAAGATACTTTTCTATTACTACTATGAGTGTTCAGATCTTATTAGGTTGTTAATGTTGATTATGTGTTAGATATGAGGAGTGAGCTTTGCCACCAAATATCTGGAAAAAGCCGGAATCATAACTTAAGGTTTGAATTATGTCCAACCTTATGGATATACAATGGGTTTGGATCATAAATTAAGTTTATTATAGGCTTGAAGTGCACATCAACGTGACTACGCAGACATTATGGGACTCTTTGTTCCTGTCTTCAATTGGTAATACTATCCTATGTTTTCTTTCATTATTTATTTTTACTGTTTGTTCTTTGTAATAACATTTACAAAATTGTTGTGTTATCAGACGTAGGTCCTTCCATTATTTTGCTTGATTTGCTCTGTTTGGTTTCTGAAGTTTAATCGGTTTCATCTTTTTTGGTTAGTTTTGGTTGTCATGATGATTTTTGTTTTGTTGTAGATGATGTTTATAGATTCAATGATACGTGTAAATCTGGATGATGTTTATAGATTCAATGTTGTTTGTTTGTTTTTCATTCAGTTTACTTTTTTCTTAAACGTGTTTTGATGATAATAGCAATTTGCTGATTACGATGCCGGTTACTTTGATAAGCAGCAAACTGGTGTACACATGTGGAAGCTGCGGTGCAACACTTCAAGGTTGGTAGCATATAACTAACTATTTGTGTTTTGTTTATTTTTTTGGAATATTTTGTTTGCTTTTATGTTTTAAGATTTTAATGTGTTAATACAGCGAATGAGCGGAATAACAGTACAATTGACACCATATCACACAGGCTGGACAACAATTCTTCAGAAAAAACCGGTTAGTGCATTCAGAAGTTAATAATGTGAATTATGGATTGCTATTAAGATGTTTGTGAATTGGTTCTTTGTTGTTAGCTGATGTTGAGATTCTTGAATTAGTGAAAATCCGGTGCCATATAATTAAGTACAGGTTATACTTCAAGCTTTTTCGATCTCTTTGCAGGCGAATAGGTGGCTTTGGGAGGTATGAAAAAACAGAATTGATAAATTTAGGGAAAATGTGATTGAAAGATGATAACGCAATAGTGGAGGATCTAATTCTACAGCTTCGGTAAATTCAGGTGTGTTTTCAAATAAGGCTTCCTAGATGTTTGAAGACCGACAAATGTCCAACGAAGCAGCACTGTGGAGATTTGTCGTTCTTTGTTGGTTTTCAAACATCTATGAACCATTATTTGAGAACACCCTTGCATTTATCGGAGTTGTAGAATTAGATCCTCTATTGTTGGGTTATCATCTTTCAAAATCATTTTCCTTAAATTTATCGATTTTGTTTTTCATGCAGGGATATAATCTGCTTTTTAGTATTTCATTTGGCCGATGACCCATGTTCAAGTTATGTTTCAGACTATACGAAGATTGCCTCTTGGTTATCATAAGGTTAAATTTTAAATTAATATGGTCTCATTTGTTAATAAGCTTATAATACTAACACATACTTTTTTTAACATTGTTTTATAGGTGTGTTATTATTCATGTTCAAGATAACCTCTTTCGTGTTCATGTGAGCAAGAAGAGAGGAAGACACAAAGGATGGGTCAAAACGGTTCAAATGATACAGGTTCACGTAATAAGAAGAAACTCTCTGTTGCGGAAGTGGTTATCTTGAACATGAGTAATAACACACCTGTCTTCTATCTCCATTGCAAGTAAGGTTCTTTGAATCATTTTGGCTATTTTCTTAAGTCTTTGAGGGAGTTTACACCCTTTCATTATGTAAGGCAATTCAGTATGTATGTATTTGACACATGAAAGGTTGATTGCAGGCATTGCGGTTTTCGACAACAACTTGCGATAACAAATTTGAGGCGTTTGGTATATTGTGTTTTGATCAAGTGAATGAGACCCTGTTGAGAGTGTGAGGGTTTCGATTAATAACCTCCCTTTTACCCTTTGATCTTCTGATCATTTATGAGTTGATCATTTTCTTATATTGTGTTTTGAACAAGTGAATGAGGTTTTGTTTGCTTTACTTTTTTTCCTGCTTTTAATTGTTTGAAAGTAGGAGCCTGTGATGATATAATGTAACATCCAGGTAAAAAAGACAAACTTTTATAAAGATATGTAACTAAACACAAACAATTTAAATGATGTATTATAATCTATTTTTTAATATTGGGTTTCGATGGTTATTAAACTTACCCGTGTGTTAAACTTACCCATGTCCCTGTGGTTTGTGTGAAACATCAACCTGAGCCCCTAAATTCTTTTCTTGCTTTTTTGTTAAGAAATTATTGATTTAATAATTTAAATTAATTGTTTTTAAATAAATGCAATCTAATAATTAACTCTTTTTAAATAAATGCAATCTAATAATTAAATGTATACTATATATAACAAATTATTAAAGCCTAAATTGTATATTAAATGTAAACTTTTAATACATACAATACATAGACAAAACGTCATACAAACTTCGTAGACTTGACGGAACTTACAGACTCGATAACAAAAGACCGTAACATACAATACAGAGACAAAACGTCATACCACCACGACCAATTGTTGATCTTTACTGACGGGTGCACTTCGGAATGTAGCAGATATGAATGAATATAACCCCAGTGTAGCTAATTACATATTTGCCACTGGGGTTATATTCATTCATATGAATGAATATAACCCCAGTGTAGCTCTTCGATTTTCCTTGAAATTCCAGAGCTCGCTAATTACATATCTGCCACTGGGGTTGTATTCATTCATATGCAATTGATCGTTTTGATCAATCAGTTCCTTATGTGCACCGCACCATCTTCTAGGAGGTTGTCAAGTGTTCTCGCCTTCGTAGTTGGTGTTTTGCATATCTTTACATCCGCAGCCATTCTGTACAATATTTTCACAAAAGACATCACAAACAAACCTGAACAAAGCAAAACCAATCAACCCTCTGTTTTTTCAAAGCAAAACAAACAAAACAAACATAACAAAAACAAAACAAACAAAGAGAACAAAACAGAACAAAAACATCACAAACAAACCTGAAAAACTGAAACCAAAATACTCCAAATCATCCCATTCACAAAAAACTGATTATCATCATCATCATCACGCGGCATTCAGATTATCATTATAAAAAACTGAAACCAAAATACCCAAATCAACCCTCTGTTTTTTCACAAAAAAACTGATTATCAACATCATCATCATGCGGCATTCAGATATCATTATAAAAAACTGAAACCAAAATACCGAAATCAACCCTCTGTTTTTTAAGAAAAAAATGATTATCATCATCATCAACCCTCTGTTTTTTCACAAAAAAACTGATTATCATCATTATCATTCGTCATTCAGATTATCATTATAAAAAACTGAAACCAAAATACCCAAATCAACCCTCTGTTTTTTCACAAAAACATTCACAAAAAAACTGATTATCATCATCATCATCATCATCATCATGCGGCATTCAGATTATCATTATCAAAAACTGAAACCAAAATACCCAAATCAACCCTCTGTTTTTTCACAAAAACATTCACAAATAACTGATTATCATCATCATCATGCGGCATTCAGATTATCATTATCAAAAACTGAAACCAAAATACCTAAATCAACCCTCTGTTTTTTCACAAAAACATCACAAATATAAAAAACATATATAGATAAGATGATGATCCAAACCTCTGTTTTGAAGATGAAGATGGATGAAGATGATGAAGACGGATGAAGATGGATGAAGATGATGATGGTCGGTGTAAAACAGAAAAAGTAAGGTTCACAAGATTTGAAGATGGATGAAGACGATGAAGATGGATGAAGAGGATGAAGATGAAGATGGATGAAGATGATGATGATCGGTGTTGAGAGTTAAGAGAGAGATTTGGAGATTTTTTGAGAAGTGTGATGATGATGATCGATGGATTTGAGCTATTTAATCAGGATTTTAATTAAAGAGTTATTTAACTAATAAATCTTTTAATATTTGATTTATAATCACTCTTTTTTTTGGAAATAAACTTTTTGTTATTTATTAAGAAATTTTATAAATGAATCTCTTTTCTTTTTTTAATAAGGGAACTGAGTTATTTACAGTTGTAGTACACTAAATATTTCATTTTTCAATTAAGTTGGTATATTAATAATGACCTTTTAAACTCTAACCCATTATTAATGTTAATAGGATCAGACATATGAGCTTTATTGAATTGTTCAATAACATTAGGTTATTTAAATTAAGTCATCTTTTTATTATTAGACAACATAAAATTAGGTCATGCTTTCATTTTAGACAACATATTATCAATTAGTTAGGTTATTTCTATATCAAACCTTAGCTAATAATTTTTTCGTAACACAGTAATAAAATTTTTATGTTCTAACACATATTGGCTTTAACATTGTTTTATAAAGATATGTAACTAAATACAAACAATTTAAATAATGTATTATAATCTATTTCGATGGTTGTTAAAGCTACCCGTGTGGTCCCAGAGTAGTTTTTAAAGAACGGGTAAATAGTTTTTCGTCAACACCACTCAACCTTTCTCGCCCTTTTCTTCAACCCCAGCAGCTCATAATCAACAACCGTATACAACATCCAATTCAACCAACAATCATCATAACCACAGTAGATCATGTCTATCAGATTCAAATTCAGAAGCTCTGTCAACTTTGATTCAATCCAAATCGACGGTGCTAAACCCTACATCTCAGTTTTCCACCTCAGATCTAAAATCCTACAACAAAAGAAGATCAACGCCGTGTGCCACAAAGACTTCGATCTCGTTTTCTTTGATCACGTCACCGGTCAAGGTTATTTTCTAATTGTTATTCATCATTTTATGCATCATGAATTGGTTTAATTGTTTTTTTTTTGTGTTATTAGAGTATAATGATGATGAATTCAAGATACCTAGTGGTTCCAGCGTAATCATAAAGCGAGTTCCAGCAGAATCTGTGTAAGTTTTATGCATTTTTAATGTATTTATTATAAGTCATGTTAAATATAATTTTGTAAAGGTTATGTATATAGTTTATATGGGTAGGGATATGGTAAAAAGTGTTTAAAATGTGAGAAGGGTAAGAAGTGTTTTAAACCATTGGATATTTGATCTAATGGTTGAGATCAATAGGGTATAAAAATGTAAATTGTGTTTTAATTAGAGGGACCTTTTGTAAAATTGAAGGGCAATAGTGTCTTTATCAATGTTTCAAATATGGTAACCGTATTCTACACAACCAAAAACACCTACATTCACTCATTTTTCCTTAAATATCGGAATAATTACCAAGATCTAAATCGGAAGCCTCTTTGTTTTATATAAGATTCAATGCGTGGTGTTTTACATTTAGAAGAACTGTAATCAGATTCATGGCGTAGTGTTTTATCTGGAGACATTGTTCATGGCGTGGTGTTTTATCTGGAGACATTGTTCATGGCGTAGTGTTTTATCTGGAGACATTATTCATGGTGTGGTGTTTTATCTGGAGACACTGTTCATGGCGTGGTGTTTTAAACATCTGGAGACATTGTTCATAGCGTGGTGTTTTATCTGGAGACATTGTTCATGGTGTGGTGTTTTATCTGGAGACATTATTCATGGCGTAGTGTTTTATCTGGAGACATTGTTCATGGCGTGGTGTTTTGTCTCCAGATGTTTAAAACACCACGCCATGAACAATGTCTCCAGATAAAACACCACGCCATGATTCAAGTCATGGTGTTTTATCTGGAATCCCAATCAACCTTCTATGAATATAACACCATACAACTTAACAAAACCCGTTTCATACCAAACATTATATAAAACAAACTTAATCAAATAACTCATGTTTTTTCATGAAAAAAAATATAGATGAAATCCATGAAAACACAGTAAGTTTTATTGTATATTTTTCCTCAACGCAATCTGTATATAAACGACACCATACAAACAATTGTTTTATGCAATAAAACACCACACATGAACCTGTATCGCTTTCTTCCATTTGTGATTTTCGTAATGAAAAAATTGCTCCAAAATTGCAGAGAAAAAAAATACTTTTGAACCTGAATTAATGAACGAAGATGATATAATACTAGTTAATGATTGATTCTGATCATATAATCTCCTAAATTAACTCCAAAACAGTTACACACAATTAATTGATAAGAAAGGTAAATTACTAATGTACCCTTTTGAATTAATTAAGATAAAGGACACTTGTCATCGCCAAATTATTTCTCACACTTCTTACAAAAGTAGGATTTTGTACAGGATCCTTTACCTAGTTTATATAAGCATCATAACAGTATGAACAAATGTAACTTGTAATAACGTTACTGAAATTTAAGGTTATATAGTGTTTAGTTTATGTACATTATCAATTGTATACGCCTTATGCGCTGTGGGCGTTGACGAATGTAGTGGATAATATTGTTGGGCACTGCATTGTGAAATATGTTAGTTTTAAGAGGGCTCGTCGATAAAGAAACTTTACAAGTAGGTTATGGTAATAGATTATTTGAGGAAGGAATAGATGGATGATATAGGTTGCATGTAGTTGAGGGCGGTGTGTTCTTACAACTTGCCGTTCTCGTAGCTATTGATATATGTAAAATTCACATATTATGCTGTTATATTATATTTGAACTTAGAGAAAGAGAGTAACAGATTGATAGACCATACACTTTGATGACTTTGATCAATTAGTGTTAAGACATGGATGAGAAGTGTAGTTATGATTGTTGAATCTCATGAATTTAAGATTGTTGGACAAAAGTGTATTTTTTTTAATTTGAAGTTTCTAGCTTCGTTGTGTCTTTCATTCGAATTGCTTTTCTGAAAACCAAACCTCAAAGGCATCAGATAGGAGGCTTGAATAACGGCGAGACTTGCTTCTTTTTATATTCTTGTGCTGTTGATATTTACTCTTGATTGACTTAGAGTATATACATCTTTATTTTCTTGTCTTAAACTTAACATTTGATACTTTGTTTTGTCCAGTTTAAGACATCATAAGCCTAAAGCAAGTGAGCTTAGTGAGGATGTTCCAAAAGGTTATTATAAAGAATTAAATCTACTCACCATTAGCTTTTCTAATGGTTGTTATAGCTATAGCACACTTCATTCATGATTGCAGGTATGGATCATAATAAACCAGAAGAAATAGTTCTAGAGAATAACCTTGCATCTGAAGACCGTGAACACATAAAATTGGAAAAGTAAAGTTTTATGCCTGATGATCTATTAAGCTTTTCATAATTATGTCTTAAGGCTAATCCTAAATCTCTCTCTTTTTTTTTTCAAATTTTGGCTTGACATAATAGAGTGGCTGATGCAAAGGGTATTGATTTGCAAAAAGTTGACCTACCATCGGAACTAAGATGCCCTATTTGCGTCACATATTTCAAGGAGGCTGTTATGATACCGTGTTGTCAGCATAGCTTTTGTAAAAAATGTAAGCTCTTATGTTGCTGATGTTGAAATTGTAGGCATAAGTAAACACCCCCGCCCCCCGCGCGAGTTGCGAGAACCGCATGAACTTTTTCTAAAAAGTAATTTTTTTTGACGATTTTTTTTAATATTATATAACTTAAAAAAAAAAAAATCGTATACGAAATCTTACATCAGTGTAAAACAAATTTACATAACCGTAACAGTCTCAAACTGGTGACGTCATGCATTTTGTAAAACAAATTTACATGTCGAATAAATGCCGGCTCGGCTTTTTTTTTAAATTTTGTTTTGACAGATGTCTTAGTCAGATGTTCATCTACGTTTGTGCACAATTTGGTTGAGAAACTCGCACAGGAAGTAGGATTTCCTCCGGGGTTCTTGCGGTTCTCGCAACTCGGAGTTATCATATGAACCAGATCCTCTATATATATATACACACACATATATATATGTGTGTATGTGTGCATGTTTTTGTCTGTATACTATTCGACATGCTTTATAATTTTGTGTGCACAGGCATTTGTGAAGTACTACCAGTTACTTTAAGGTGCCCGAAATGTTCTTCTACCAAGTACAGAGTGGAGCACTTGCTACCAAATTTATCTCTTAGGCACGCCATTGAGCATTTTCTCGAATCTCAGATACTCGCCACCGCTCCAGAATCTGATTTACAGAAATACGTTCCAGGTGAGCCCATTTGACATGTCTGGTCAAAACCGATCACAATTTCATTTCCTTACACTGGTTTGTATTCCAGATGGAGAATCCGGTATTCAAGGGAAGGAGATTTCCCCCGTCACTAAATGGAAACTAGATATGCTTTGTTCTACGTCTGCAACGGATAAAGGATCAAATCAGAATATGGCAGATTCTGTTTATGAGTCACTAAAGAGGAAAATCTTGGAGGGAACAGGATTCCATGCTGGTAAATTCAATTTCTTTGCATAAAATAACCAATAATAATAACAATTGATGATATGGTACCTTCTGCAGACTCTCAAGGTGAAAACCAGCCTGTTATGCCTCAAGTCTGTATGCATGATGAAGGTATTTCCCTTATATGCTTACAATATGGTTTTAAATGTAAAATATACGAAACTTTTGAGTAAAGTACACACTTGGTCCCTATGGTTTGCAAAAATTTTGGATTTGGTCTCTAGCTTTCTTAAAGTACACGGATGGTCCCTGTGGTTTGCACTTTATAACGCATTTAGTCCCCAACTTTGTCAAAAGTACATTGATGGTCCTTGTGGTTTGCACTTTGTAACACATTTAGCCTTTAACTTGGACTAATTAAAACCTTTAGATTTGTTGGCTTGGGACTATTTGCGTCACAAAGTGCAAACCACAAGGACCATCCGTGTACTTTTGAAAAGGTAGGGACTAAATCCAAAATTTTGGTAAACCACAGGGACCATCTGTGTACTTTACTCTTTACTTTTCAAGTGACATGGATGATTTGGCCTCTTGGTTTCAAAATGTTATTTTATCATAATATATATTATGGATTGATCTGGTGGTCGGTTCCTGATGTACCACCAAGTCACCAACATAAGTTTGATATATCTTTTCAAATTTCAAAATGTAACCAACATGATGTAAAAGTCTGATGTGTGGTCTATCTTCAAACACAGAGAATTTTATGTTTGTTACTTTTCTTACTACGTCTATTAATATTAAAACGTTGTTGTTTGCTTTTCCCATCCAGTCGATTCCACCAGTAGGAAAAGGGGACCGTTCGTTAGTTCTGGAGGTACAAATCTGCACGAGGATATCACTATGCACACTGTGTACTTGTTTTTATATATTTTTTTATCTGAAACCAATTTCATAATTTTTTTTTATTATTTTATCAGGTGGAGATCGAAATTATGCAGTTGAGAATAGAAACAAAAAGGTATTTTTTTTCAAAGACATGCTTAAAAACTACATTTATCTGATGTGAACACTTTTCTTGTTGCGATCAGTCGGGCCGTACGTGTTACAAGTGTGGATCTCCAGGACATTTTATAAGAGACTGCCCTATAGCTTCTACTGAACACCCAATGTTACATACAGCTGATACAGGTAAACGTTCTGCTTTCTTTAACGAGTTCTCGAATTTTGTTTAGACCATCTGGTGATCAGTTGGTGTGAATTTCAGGAGACCATATGTTTCAAGGAGGCATGTCGGGGTATGCAATGCCCTACTGGAACCCTGCCGCCTTCCCTTATGTCAACCCGTACATGTATACGTACGGAAGTTACCCTGGGATGGTGCCTTTTAATTCCACAATGGCCCCCGTTATGCCTTACGGAGTTCCACCTTATGTTCCGTCTACTTATGGCAGCTTACATGTTCCTAGGTGACCTTATTATACACATTTTTCTTGTTCTTGTATTATCATTTTCAAAATCTTTCTATTGTACATGTTCTGCAATTAATCTGGCACTATCAACAACCTTGCAGTGGAGTTACAAGGACGAGAGGCATGGCACCAGTAGGATCCCGAGCAGAACAACCCTTCAGATATTCAGAGAATTTTGAGCGTGAAAACAATGATAGCCGAGTAAAATGTTCTCATGAAAAAAGGTAGTTTTTAATAACATGACCGCAGTATAAGGATCAAATAAGAGTTGCTTTTTTTAGACTAACTAGTGGGTTACCACCCGCGCTTCGCAGCGGGTTCGAAACGTAGACAAAAATAAGCAAATCGCGAGAGTTAAAGTTGTTTGATGTTATAGTTAAGGGGCTAAACATGTCATTATTAAATTTGAGGGGCTAAAGTTGTTTTTTATTAAAGTTGAGGGGATAAAGTTGTTTTAGTTAAGGGGCTAAACATATCGTTATTAAAGTTGAGGGGCCAAACATGTCGTTATTAAATTTGAAGGGATAAAGTTGTTTATTATGAAAGTTGAGGGGATAAAGTTGTTTGATGTAGTTAAGGGGCTAAACCTGTAATTATTAAAGTTAAGGAGCTAAAGTTGACTACTACTAAAGTTGTGGGGCTAAATCTGTTTTTTGTTAAGGGGTAAACATGTCATTAGTAAAGTTGGGGGGACTAAACATGTCAATAAAGTTGAGGGGCTAAAGTTGAGGGGCTTAAGTTGTTTGATGTTGACTAAATAGCATATTTATAGTATCTCTAATAAGAGCTCTTTTATCCAGACAGCGGTCTTCTGATTATGAAGATAACGGCATCCAGAACCGCCATGACTACCACGAGCCAGAGCGATTATCAGAATATAAATCCCATAGAGACAGGGGAACAGCCCCGAGCAATTCTGAAGGAAGCCATGGACGGAAGTCGCTAAAGGATCATCAAAAGATGAAATCTGGTCACACAAGATATGAAAAACGTTCTTATGGGTCTAATCATACGGATAGATCGGTTTCAGGAATAGAGGATGTGTATAGTGGTAACAATAGGTCCGATGAAGCGAGGCATAAAAAGTACCACCATGAAAGTTCTAGAAGGCATTGCAGTAGCAGGGAGCAGTCAGACAGTGATTGTAGCTATAGCCGTCATCAAATAAAAAAAGAAAAATATGCTAAAACAAGACAGATGGAGGACAGAAAGAAGATGATGACTGATTCCGATGATGACTATCGTCACAATAAGAGGAAAAGAATGCACTAGAACAGCAAAATGGTAAATATATTTGTATCAACTTGGTTTTGGTAAGTAGCTATTACGGTCTATAGTATTATATACAACTATATAAACAACTAGTTGTGTGACACGTACAACTATCTAGACAGGAGGAGCGTTTTGGTTCAAGGTTGTTTGTATCTGTTTTTAATCATGTTTTGGTTTGCTTTGTTGGTACAGATAGTGATGTCAGCTGTTGGACATTAAAGTCATCACTAGCTTTTTTTAACTTCTGTTAACTAATGCTCTTGATGTCTTCACCAAAATTTAGTCATTGCTCAAACATAATGACAGAATTACTGAAGTCGATTCAGGTAAGCCCTCTTCATATTCTTGACTATGAAGTGTGGATGTGGGCTATCCGGGCTGGTCAACCATTCTGAAGCCTTATTGAAAGCTGATTGAGGTATGTTTTTATAACTTATATGTCTTGATGCTTTCTTGCCTATCACCTTTGTTCTAAATTTGAGCCAAACACGTGTTTTAATCGTCACTCTGAGTTCTAGCCGTGAAGTTATTTTTCTCAAAAAGGGTAAAAACGACAATAATTATTGGTGGGAAATTTTTGGTTATATTTTATTGTGTCTGGGTGGGTAGAGGGGGTGAGTGGATGCAAATAAGGTTCACATTTAAGTCGCAACAACACGAGATCAAATTTGATGTTCATTCATGCAATGTTACTATGTGTGGTTCCTATAGAGTTCTTGTCTAGAGCGGTGTTACTTTGCTGCTCAATGAGCCACTGAACCGATTGGTTATTCGGTTATCTTCTTCTTGTTCTCCATTTGATCGAGTCTTGAAAGTTCAGTTGGCGTCTTAATGGTTCATACATACTCGTGTTTATCGTTGAATATTCTTAATCGGGTTGCTCTAGTAAGCTACATGGTCTTTTTGATTGTCTTTTTCCCCTTCTACAAATACTCCGTTTTAGAAAGTCACTTGGATAGAATACAGGGGACTTTATCTACGGATGTGTGTAGTCTGTAGAGCTGATTAAGCTAAACGAGTTATTTTTTCTTTGTAAAAAGAAGGATGCTTATTGCTCAGTTTGACCGGTTTGACGAAATTTTGGGTCAAACAACTATTACAATTTAAGGAAACAACAAATCGGACTGGCCAGGTTGGGTAGGTTGGCTGGACCGCCTAGTTTTTACTGGTATGATGGGTTAACCGTTCGGGTTTGGTGGTTTGAGGCGAATCCTTTTTTTTTTTTTTAACGAAGTCATTAGTTTGTTTTATGTTTTTCAAAATTGTAAAAAAAGGTCTTTACTAAAAAGGGTAAGAATGATTTTTGACTAGGCACACATACATGTTTGAAATTTGGGAAAGGGTATTCACGTCCATTTAAATACACGTACCTTTTACAATAACGTTTGTAAGTTGGACTCCCATACTCACGGAGTTAATTCCAAGAGTTGTAATAGGGAAGCATGTTTGCGTAACCAAAAGTTATTACAACACTAAATAAAACTTGCAAATAGACGCACCGCTCTAATTAACAAACAGTTCATAAACTGGAAATTGAAGATAACTCTTGTTTATTATATAAAAATATGATAAATTTATATAAATTTATTTGATAAATTTATATAAATTTATTTGATGTAAAAAAAAAAGAAGAAATTGTATGTAGAGCAGGTTAAACTAAAGAGATGTTTACTGTTTGGTTCAACCGGTATTTGAGAATGACTCTGTATTCTACTACAGACATGCATTGTCCCAACTCACGGAGTGTCAGTCTTTTGTCTGGTTGACAGGACCAAAACGCGGCCAAAGCTCGGCGTTTTGGTCCGGTCAACCGACCCGTCAGACACCCGTCAGTCTTTGTCTGGTTGACCGGACCAAAACGCCGCGCTTTGGTCACAGCTCGACACTGCAGGGTGTGCATATAAGACAAAAACACCTTTTTGGTGTGCCAATAGGCAAATGGGTGTGCAAATAGGTACACCCTTTTAAATAATGGCAAATTGGACCCACCGGGCTGGGTAGGTTGGCTAGACTTCCTGGCTTTACTGGTATGATGGTTTAACGCTTCAGTTTGGTGGTTTGAACCGATTTTTTTTTAAAAGTCATTAGCTTGTTTTAATTTTTTAGAACGACGAAAAGGTTTTTTTGATTGGTTTGGGAGGGTTCGGTTGATCTCAATGGTTTGTGAACCCCTGGTAACAAGAGGAAAAATGATTTTGGACATGACACAAATACATGTTTGAAATTGGGGGAAGAGCATTCACGTCCATCTAGCCAATGACCTCCAGCTCAAGTGGTAGGAGGGCTTGAGTTCTTCTGTGAAGACTCAAGTTCGATTCCCATTTGGTGCAAAAAGGAGTGAGGAACTGATGGGCAATTATAGGAGACCCAGAGAAATCTGAGTTTGATTCTTGAGCCAAACGAGTTTTACCGGTAATTTCACTGTTGTACCTATGGACGGGTGAGTTATCGGGTTTTCCCCGGAAGTGGTGGTGGACGACTCGGGTTACTCTCGGAGTACTCCGTTTATCCAGTGGGTGCCCCAAGAGTGTTCGAGATTGATTTGTTGATCGTTCAAAAAAATATATATATTCACTTCCATCTAAGTACAGGTACCTTTTACATCAATATACGCAAGTTGGATTACCATTCTAAGAGTAACGAGTCAGGTGATCCAGGTTCGAATCCCACCAAAGGTGGATAAAGTGTAATCTAGTTTGGGTGTAGAATAGGACATAACATTAACCATTAAAAAAGAGTAATGATATAGGTAGAGAGTTTTAATGGGGAAGCGTATTTGTGTAACTAAAAGCATTACTAACACTGAATTAAACTTGCAAAGTTATATGCATCAAACTAGAAATTGAGGAGTTATAAAATATAACCGCTCGATCTTTCAAGTTTAAAATATTGGAAGTGATCACACTTGGTGTAATTTATTCGAGTGTTTTGAAAAGAAACTATCCATGTGGTGGAATTTTCATAAATAAGTGAGACCTTAATATTAAAAATGTAAGTCTATACATTGACTTTGAACTTGTAATAATAGTATTTAAAATGTATTTTTTTTTGTTTACAAAAAATTATAGTTTGTTTGCAATCAAAATACAAAATTATTTTAAAATGTTGATTACTACTACTAAATAATAAAAGTTAGCCAATGATCTCTAAATCAAATGGTGGAAGACTTGCATTTCTCTTGAGAGATGCAAGTTCAATTCTCACTTGGTGCAGAGTGAGGCATTGGTGGGTAATGATAGGAGACCCAGAGAAACTTGTGTTCGATTGTTGAGCCAAACGGGTTTTACCAGTAATTTCACCGTCGTGCCTACGGGCGGGTGGGTTACCGGGTTTTCCCCGGAATTGTTGGTGGACTCGGGTTACTCTCGGAGTACTCCGTTTGGTCCAGTAGGTGCCCCGAGAGTGTTCGAGATTGATTCTGTTGGCTGTTCGAAAAAAAAAATACTAAAAGTTAAAAGATAGTTATTTTTGAAGTAACTTAAAGACTAATTTGTAACCACTGAACTATGTTATTACTTTAAAGTGGAGATCATAAACTGAATTCGTGTAAGAACATACATACACTATAATGAAGTTGAATCGATTTGGTGACCGGTGTTGAAACCAATTTTGTTGTGATTTGGGATGGAGGGTTATGATCGAAACTTACAATATTTGTTATTTACAATATTTGGCGGTTTCTCTAATAAGGACACCGCTCCCTTGAAGCCACAAAAACTTTGGCGAATGTGTTTAGCAAAATCGCTCAAAGCCTGGGAGAAGTTTTTGATTTGTCATCCCGCCAGAAGGCGGTGTTTGAGTGTCTGAAGGGTCCCCATGCTCAGGATTTTTTGACCGTTATCCCGATTGAAAGGTTGGGACAATGCATGTCTGTAGTAGAATACAGAGTCATTCTCAAATACCGGTTGATGATCCTTATGTACCTGGAAGATAAAACCTGCCTAATATACCGTAAAGCTTGTATGGATAAATACAAGGAGCACGCAGTTCATTGTAAAGAGCTCCCTGGGTTTAAATATCGGCATGACTGGGTAGAGATGTTTTGCGGGACATCCTGAGAAGAGCTGAGATTTCTGCTAAGAAAGAGGCTTCTGTGAATTTCCTCACAGACCTTATGGAAGGGAGATCTACTTTGCGACCATCGGATCTGCTCATCTTTGGCTGGGCTGGGGAGAAACATGTTTGTGTGGACCTCACGGGGGTTTCCCCTTTGGTTGGCTTAAGGGAAAACGGGTTTGTAGCTGGACAAGTAGCAAGAAAGGCAGAATCAAAGAAAGTGGATAAGCACGCTAAAGCCTACGCAGAGAACCAACATGTCTTTGTCCCTTTTGCCTTTGATACAGTTGGCACCCTAACGCCAGAAGCTATCCCCTTCTCAACCAGAGTTCAACGGGTCATCCACAACGATTGTTCAACTCCAGGGGGCAGAGGTTTGTCTTTGGAAGGTTAGGGTTTGCAATTCGGAAAGAGGTGGTGACGTAGCTTGTTGCCCGTCTGCCTTCTGTTTTGATGTAACTTGGCAAGTTTTTTGTTGAAATGTAACGCGATTATTAATTTTTTTTTTGTTGAGCTAAAATACAAATGTGAAAGGTTATGTGATCTAAACCTACATTAACCCAATTGAAAACCATTTTTTAAGAAATGAAAATGATGATCTCTTAAAAGAAACTTTTTGAACTTCAACTTTAAGCCTTATTTTAAAATGTAAAATTTGAAGATATATGAAAAATCACAAGAAAAGTAGAATACCAATATACGTTAATTATCTTAAGCTGGTACAGTGACAAATTTGTTTTTTAAAATAACATAAATGAATGAACAAAAATATCACGAAACGGCAAATTTTACACAAAAAAAACCTTGGTAGATAGTTTATGATCTAAATACATGGTGATTGTTTAATTTAAGTTGTCAGAAATACAAAGTTGTCCTTGATTATAAAACATAAATGTTTTATTTCGTTTAATGTTTATTGCTTACAAAGTTGTCCTTGATTATAAATCATAAATGTTTTATTTCGTTTAATGTTTATTGCTTAGAATTATAAAGTACCAAGTCACTCACTGTATTGGAGGTACCTTAGTAATTAAATAAAAAGAAAAACCTCTTCAAAGATTTTTTTTACAAACATCAGAAAAAATAAAACTTAAAAACTCATAGTTTTCTTCCTGTATTAGGGTGGAAGGGGTAGTTATAAGGGGTTTTCAGAATTCGATTCGGATTCAAAATTCGACTTCAATTTATATATAATCTTTTTTTTATTTGAGTTGATTTGTATTCGAGTCCAGTAATCGAATACGAATTTATGATTTTCAATTCGATTCGATTTCAATTTATATATAATTCTTTAATACACACATATGTAACTACTAAATTTGGGCCGAAGTATGGATTACATCCATAAGTGATAAGTGTATTTTTCATAATGTTACCAAACCTAATGACTAATAGCTCTAACTATTTATTTCTAAAGTTTTACCAAACTTAAATCGCTACTAGTAACCAACATATCTTCTAATTTTTTTTTGTGTTTTTGACATATTGATAGTTAATTAATTTTGCAGGTTATTATATTTTATGTTAGATATAATTAGTTTGTAGTAGTTTTAAAAAATGAAAGTAAAATAATTTATTGTTTAGGGTGCATCGGTTCGAATTCGATTCGAGTTCGAGTTTCAAATGCAAATTGAATCGACTATGAATTCAGGTAAAAATAATAAAAATTCGAAAAATTTGATTCAATTAATTCGAAAATTCGTTATTCGATTTGATGAACACCCTAGTGGTCATCACCAATCCTACTCCATCACACACCACACCCAATCACTATTTGACATCTCACTCCATCACATTTTACTCTATCACACTTGCAAAGGTCATCGCTCATCACACTCAATCACAACCTACACTTCAACACCAAAGTCAAACACAAACACACACACACATTCTCCAATCACACCTCAATAACAAAGTCAAACACACAAACACATTCCTCCATCTCTAGTAATACCCATCACTTGTTTGGCTTCCATCACACATGATAGCTCACTCGTGGCGGTGTACTATCACTCATCACAAGCTACCATCACACGAATGCCCGAACACCCTTAGAATATATATTTATATCTATGAAAAACATTCAGATACTTTCAAGCCTCTTTTAATGCACCGCTATTAAACACTATTATTAAGTTAAAACAAAAACTTAAAAAGTATGCCGAAATGAGTTAAAGTAGGAGGATCTGATATTAACAATCCTGGAGCACAACCCGAATGCCTTCGGGTAGCCCCTAGTGGTTTCAGGTAGAAGAAGCCGAGGGTTTGTTGTGAAATTGGACCGTTGGCCAATAATTTAATACATAATTGGATCTAAAAATCCCAAATTCACATGATACTCCGGAGTCATCATCGACTGAATCCGAGATGACCGAGGTTTTGTGGTGGCCGACGAGAATAAACTGCATAATAGCCGGCAGTGGCGCAGCTTGAACAAAAACTCAGTGGGGGCTGGTTTCCACGGATATGATAGCCGGATAACGTTTAGAAAGTAAACGAGTAAACGATTTGATTCTGAAACAAGTAGAAATACAATAATAATAATATTATTATTAATATTTAATAGGATTAAGAATGTAGGTAATAATATTATTTTTCTTATAAACAAATTATTGTTTTGGCCCATGTGGTTTAGTCTGTTTAATCATTTCAGCTCAAAAAAGAATCTTTTAACATGTTAGACCCCGAGGTTGCATTTTATAACGGTTTTGGCCCCTTACACTAACTTTGTTACTTTTTTTTTGCAGTTAAGTGTAAGGGTATAAGTAATTATATACCTTAGGGGCTGTTTTTGATAATTCCAAAGTTCTTTAATATTTAAGAGATTATTAATACAATTACTCAAGTTTTTTTTTATTATTTCGTTATTTTAACGATTATTATTTAACAAAATATGTTTTATATATACAATTAATGTGTATTTTCGTTAAGCGTTTGCTTTTGTAAACGTCGTTTTTAAAATCATTTGTTTTTTTTAACCGTGTATCATTTTTAAAATTATTCATTTTTAAACCGTTTGTTTATTAAAACCGTTCTTTTTAAAGTTGTTTGTCTTTTAAAGTTTTTTTTAACGATTCATTTTATACTATTCTTTTTAAAATCATTTTTTAACCTTTTTAAACAACTCGTTATTTTATGTCGTTAATTTTAAAAAAGCATTTCTTTTTAAACCGTTCCTTTTAGAACCGTTTTTTAAATCATTCATTTTTTAAACTTTGTATTCAGTTTACTTATAACCGTTAGGGTAAAAAGAACTTCAAAAAAATGAACGATTTCAAAAATCGAAGGAATTTAAAAGCGATATATTTTAACGAACTAGTTGTTTAAAAAACGAAGATTAAAAAAATGACGTTTATAAAAAAACAAAACCTTAAAAAAAATAAGTTAACTAGTGTAAGGAACTAAAAAAACGCATGAATGTAACAAACGAAAGGTTAAAAAATAATAAATTTTGAACAAACAAATAAACGGTCCAAAGAAATGGAAGATTTGAAAAAGAAATAAATCACTCTAAAAAAAGTTTGAAAAATGAACGATCTTTTGCAAACTTTTTATTAGAATGTTTCTTTCTTTTCAAATCTTACATTTCTTTTGTTTTTTATACACGTTGTTTTGTAAAATTTAAAAAATGAAAGATCTAAAAAAGTGAGTAGTTTAGAATGTTTAAAAATAAATGATTTTAAAAAGAATGGTAAAAAACAAAGTGGTTAAATTTTTTTTTTAAAGACAAACGACTTTAAAACGAACGATTTTAAAAAACAAATGGTTTAAAAAGGAACAATTTTAAAAACAATAGAGGGTTTAAACAAAATGTAAAATAACAAATTATTTTTTAAAATGACTTTTATAAAAATAAACGATTAATGAAATTCATATTTATTTGTATATTTAAAACGTATTTTGTTAGATAATAATCGCGAAAATAACGAAATAATAAATAAAAACTTGAGTAATTGCATTAATAATCTCTTAAATATTAAAAGAATTTTTTAATTATAAAAAACAGCCCCTAAGGTATATAATGACCTAATTACCCTTACACTTAACTGCAAAAAATTAACAAAGTTAGTGTCGGGGGGCCAAAACCATTATAAAATGCAACATCGGGGTCTGATATGTTAAAAGATTCTTTTTTTGAGCTAAAATGGTTAAACTGGCTAAACCATAGGGGCCAAAACAGTAATTTACTCCAACTTTATATTTTAATTATGTAATTTTTATTTTATTTAACTTTTTTATATATTTTATATTAAAATGCTTATTTAATTTGAAAAAAAAAACAAAATAGAAGATGGTAGTTTGAAATAGCGATGCCACCAAATAAGCATTTATTTTATCCACAATGTGCCTTAATTTCAGACTTTTACAAACTGTTACCTCAGCGTCACATCAAATTTTCAGTTTTTTTCTAAAAAACCTTAACTTTACCCACACTTTACAAACTTTCACAGACTCTATTTCCCATTCTAAATCACAGAGACGCAAATTGCGTTTTACTCTTTAATTTAATATGAGTGTTTTTTTTATATAAATCTCCACACACAACCCACAAATGAAGTTCGGTTTCCCGAACCTCCATTTCAGACTTCCTTTCCAGATGAACACAACAATGTGCCCAATCGTATGCATAAACAAGGAAAACATAAATAAAAAGTGTTGGGAAAAAAAAGGGTAAATTACACTTTTCATTCTTTATGTTTGTATGGAATTACAATGAATGCACTTTAACTTTAATAATTACAGTCAAAGTCATTTATTTGGAAAACTCATTACACATTTCATCATTTAGCATTAACCCAATTAAAATTATCAGTTAAGTGTGATCATGTGCAAGACACATGAGGGTATTTCAGTCATTTTATTTAAAAGTATATATATAAATTAAAAAATAAAATTTTAACAAAAATACAAAACATATATAAAAGTATAAACCCCTATCTTTTGTTCTTCTTCTTCACCAGCCTCCACCACAAATCCATCACCAGTCTAGGGGCGACAATTCTTGATACGACCCGTTAATCCGACCCGAACCCGACACGAAAAAAACAGGTTTGGGTCGACTAACACGTCCCGTTTAAAAAAAACGGGTCGGGTTCGGGTTGACCCATTAACCCGTTTAACTATTTACATAAAAAATCTTTTATGTTTTTGTTTTTCGGTTTCTATTTTACATGGTTAGTTATAATAATATTAATTTTGACACATTATATTATTTATTTATCACGCTCATACTCATCATTAAAAATGTTATCGATAACCGCTTAAAACCGAACAACTCGTTTATAAATCATCAACTTATATCACTCATATAAAAATATGGGTTAAACGGGTCGGGTTCGGGTAGACCCGAATTAATATGGGTCGGGTTATGGTTGAAATCTTTGACCCGAATAATAATATGGTTTGGGTTGAACATTTCAACCCACCAATCCGCCAACCCATCAACCCGACACGATTGCCACCCTAAATTCACCACCAGTCCACCACCACCAACAACACCACCCACCACCACCACCGTTACTGTCACCCCTCAGTCTCCCACCTCTCTCCCCATCTTACACACACTCTCTCTTTCTCTTTAGCGCTCTCTCTCTAGTTATATATCTATCTATACTTCTTTATTTCTCTAGGCGATGAAGATTCCGTTCTGCATATGATACTTCCGAGCATAAGTTATCAAACGTTGTGTGAATAATCGACATATATCTTGGTGGGGCAACATTAACTGTGGTGTAGCCATGCCGATATTCGATCCACTTCATCCGATTCATATTTGCAGATCTGAGCCAAATATAACATACTTTGTTCTTGATTTATTTAAGAGGATATGGTTTTTAATGGTGGTTGCCCTCCTGTGCCAAAGTTCAATTTTGACTTTATTTTAGTCAAACTTCGTTCTTTTGAGGCCAATGATTTTCTTTATTACATACTAGGTTAGAACCCCGTGTATTACATGGGTTGAATAAATGTAATTTTATATATTAAATAATAAAATCTTATATCTTTATGAACCTTGTATATTGTACGGGTTAAATAAATATAATTTTATATATCAAATAATAAAAAAGTTATATCTTTAAAAACCATGTGTATTACACAGATTAAATAAATGTAATTTTGTATACTAAATACTAAAAACGTCGTATCTTAAAAAAAAACTCGTGTATAATCGGGTTGAATAAATCTACCAAATAATAAAAAATTACATCCTTAAAAACCCCGTATATTACACGTGTTGAATAGATATAAAAAGAGTTATATCTTTAAAAACCATATGTATTACACATATTAAATAAATGTATTTTTGTATATTAAATACTAAAAACGTCGTATCTTTAAAAAACCAGTGTATAGTCGGGTTGAAAAATCTACCAAATAATAAAAAAATTATATCCTAAATAAATGTAATTTTGTATGTTAAATACTAAAAACGTCGTATTTAAAAAAAACCCATGTATAGTCGGGTTGAAAAATCTACCAAATAATAAAAAAATATATATATCCTTAAAAACCTCGCGTTTTACTCGAGTTGAATAAACATAATTTTGTATACCAAATAATAAAAAAAAAGTTATGTTTTTAAATAATTAGGATAACATTTAATATTAATTTATATATTTAATATAAGATAAGTCGATAAGAGAGGTATTTGTTTTAAAAATATATTAAATTAACAATTTAGATTTGAGGATAATATTTTATTAAAGTATGATAAGATTTAATATTAATTTATTATTTATTTATTTAGATAAATATAAATTTGAGGATACCTTCAATGAATGACACGTGTACAAAAGTTTGTTTCTTTTATTATAGTAGTTAGATTAGAGTAAAATGCACGGATAGTCCCTGTGGTTTTGCAAAATAACACCTATAGTCTCCAACTTTTGGAAATTACACCGGTGCTCCCTGTGGTTTGACAGTTTGTTACTCGGATAGTCCTTGGAGTGGATGACGGTTAGTTTTCTCCGTTAAGTGGATGTGAAATGACAAATTTACCCTTCATCTTCTCCACTCTATAAAAACAAAAAAACCCCACCCACCCACCCCCACCTTTCTTTCTGTTTCCCCCACCATTAACCACCAACCACCACCCACCTCCCACCTCCAAGACATATGATTTACCTTGGCTGGCACCCACCTAGGCCATTCAATGTCGGAGTCAATCTGATGAAGATGCTTTTGTTATCTACCTCTAATTGCCGCCACTGTTATGTGTTCCTCCATATTTTACTTCCATCTCCACGCGTCATCTTCATCCATTGTCAATTCCTGCGAAAGATGGGCCCATTCTGTAACACCACTTGACCATTCCCAACCCCATCACATCTCGGTCCCCATTAACTGGCCACTGTTACATTCTTAGTTTTTTATTTCCTAGCCATTTGTCGAGCTAGAACATGGTCTGTTCCCCATTTCCAACAACAACACCATGTTTGATTTTAATAACAACTAGGATTAAGACCCGCCCGCATTGCGACGCGGGTACATCGTAAACATTGAATGGATTATTCCAAACGTTATATGATGCATTAACCATATGAAAACACACATTCGACGTATCCAGTTGAACTCAATGTAACATGTATAAGCATTGTGATTGGATCAAACGAAAACTAAATCAAATTCATATCGAACAATCATAACATATTACATGTGACCAAACTCATACATAGAAAACGTAACGGGTATGAAGGAAAATATACACATGTAATCGAAAGGGATTAATTAGAGCTTTCGAAAAAAGAGGAGAAAAAGAAACCATAATTTGACTCCACTCGGTTCGAAACAAACTTTATGAAACATACATAAAATAAACACGAAAACATATTATATTTATATTTGACCTGAATCATTTCCCAAAAAAGTTTATGTCGAAACTTAGAACAACTTGAATTTATACCGAAACGTACATAAAAATATGCACGTAAAAATGGTTTCTTTAAACGAAAACGTATTATATTTGACCTGACTCGTCTATAAAAAAAGTTTACGTCGGAATGTAGAACAAATCATATTTATACATACCCGTACATAAAATATGCACGTAAAAAATAGTTTTTAAGTAAAGGAAGTATGGGGGTAAACCGAAACAAAATATTAGTAAAAAATTTAGTAGGTTAAAAACGTTCGTAAAACTGTGCCAAGTAGCACCAATGCCACAACGGCATCGATTCTCAACATCGTAAAAATAAAATAGATAAAATGGGAAAATTACAATGAACGAAAAGCAGACTTAAAATCGTTGAACCACGCACACCCGTAACAGTGTGTTAATTCGAAGAAATTAACCAGAAACGTAAAACGTAGAAAATAATAACTTAGTCGATCTAGGACCCGCCCATTGCGGCGAACTTGTCAAAAGGGAAAAAATGGACACGTTGCGACGGGTCTGTCAAATATGAAAAAAAATAGAGCAAAAAACGTTGAACCTCACATGCACGCTACGACATGTTAACTCGCAAAATTTAGAATGAAACGTAAAACGAAAAACTTGCGAAAGATAAAAAGTATGGGGGAACAAAGTTGTAAATAATAAAGTGTTGTATTAAATTATAAAAGATGAAAAACTTTGGGTTAAAAGTGAAAAAATTACAAGGGTTAAAATACAAAATATGAAAATATTTGAATTAAAAGTGAAAAAGTCAAAGTTTTTTTTGAAACACTCCCCAAGCATAGGGTACTACACACAATGCAACAAGAAGTTGCTAATTTATAATATATAATTTCATATCAAAAAACACTTTCTCAATTGCCATTATGTCGAGTAAATGTTGTTGCAAAGGATAGATTTTTTCATTTCACATCCACTCAATTGCAAAGGACGGTGAAGGTGGTTACTTGTGGTGTAGGTGGGTGGTGGTTGGTGGTTAATGGTGGGGGAAATAGAGAGAGGTGGGGGTGGGTGGGGTTGTTTTGATTTTATAGAGTGGAGAAGATGAAGGGTAAATTTGTCATTTCACATCCATTTAACGGAGAAAACTAACCTTCATCCACTTTAGGGACTATCTGAGTAACAAACTGTCAAACCACAGGGAGCACCAGTGTAATTTCTAAAAGTTGGGGACTATAGGTGTTATTTTGCAAAACCACAGGGATTGTCCGTGCATTTTACTCTTACATATTAGGATACTAGGTTATCGGCCCGTGTAATACACGGGTTGAACAATTTAGCTTTGATAAGAAATAAAAAAAATAGAACTACAAAGTATGAAACTGCATATTCCATTTAACAATCAAAAAGCATTATAAACTAATCATAAGTCTCCTAAGATTTCCTTGTAAAGAACATTTGTCGTTTGATTTGTAACTTTACCTTCTTTATTTATAATTAGTAATTTTACCCCGGCTCTACTCTTTACTCTTGAAAGTGCAACATAAACTCAACTCCCAAAATGTCGAAAGAAACAAACCTGCATGTAGAAATAAGAGAAAAGTAGATTACATATGACTTATTTGCTAATTGCATAAACATTTTCAAACAGTTACCTAAAATTCTAAAAAGGAAAAGAGAAGCCACTCCTAACTATGGGACTTGATATGTGGAATTTCAAACTGGATGATTGCCTCTTTATGTCGATAGCTCTGTAGATCAAAAGTTAAAAACATATATCAGTAAGATAAAATCTACCCAAAAAAACCTATAATGTTCATACAAATAATCAGCTGACCTTTCAAAGACTTTTTTATGTATTCATTTAAAAGTGTCTGTTTACTATCCTCAACTTGTTATTTGTTACCAGGCTTGCTACATCGTTGAAAAACACCATTGTATAACTTTAAAGGATGCAAATATTGGATATACCATTAGAGGTGGCTACATAATCAAGTGATATTAAGCCAAGAAAATCAATGTAGGAAATCAGGGCATAATATATAATTAGTCCAATAAAATATTTACCAGGGCCATGTAGCTTGTAAACCTTTCGTTCCCTGGTTCAATTTCAACTAACTCTTGTATACAATAGTCCTGCAACCAAAAAAACAAATCATTTAGATTCATTTACCCATATAAATCTTAAGAAAAATTATCATAAATCACATGTAACATAAACCAACATGATAAAGAACATATATAGAAGTCCAATGGGTCGTTTAGATTAAAAAAATTGTAATTAATTCTAACAAATTTGTATAAAGTGGGTCCGGGTCAAAATGAATCCATCTAAATTATGGTCTATTTGGTTTGGGCTAGGACGGGTTAGGATGAAATGAAATAACAATATTGGTTTTAACGCATCATTTTCATGTCACACGTTAAAAAGATATGAACAAAATATTCAGTTATAGTTCAAGTTAAAAAATATTTGACAACAAAAAGGTTTCTAGACACAACTGGAAAATATATCATGCCTGGTGATGTTGTGAAACACAAACAACTATATAACTTTTTGTCAATCTATACAAATCCCCTCCCATATCAAATCAAGTGGGAATCTAATGAATGCGATAACAGTTAAAATGCTTACCTGAAAGTATGAACAACATTAAAATAACACGAAAACAACTTCAGAAAGAGCCTCTCATATTAGCAAACTGTCTCCAACAGCATTTTAACCCAAAAAACTGCAACATTTTAACTCAAATCAATCATCAATGCAGTATTTTAACCGCAAACAATGTAGAATTTTGACCCATAACAGTCTAAAAACCAATCATATACAGCTTGTGCAATTTAACTCACAATGGTCATTCGTAAGAATTTTCAACTACCCACTCAAATGGTTGAAACAACACATATCTACGGATATATAAACAAACCTCTAATGGAGTATTAAATAATGGAATTAGTGAGTTATCTAATAATAATCTAGATAGATACAACAACTACCTTCAAAATCAAGCAGACAAATTGAGTTGTCTCTGAGCCCTTTAAATCTAAACGAAATAAATCAACAAATAAATAAAACTGAATGAGACAAATTGAGTTGTCTCTGAGCCCTTTAAATCTAAACGAAATAAATCAACAAATAAATAAAACTGAATGGATGTCAATTTCACAGAGTGACAATTAGTCAAAGTATTTCAAAAAAAAAGGAAGCAAATCGAGACTATTATGCAAAAGAAATTGTCTGCTCATCATAAAACAAACCTCAATACGGATCTGGTTCATCATCTTCATCCTATTGCAAAACCTACTGCGGAGATAACGGCGAATCATCACCTCTTCTGATGTCATCGTGCACCTCATTCATAGTATACGAACCTATGTCGCAATTTTCACACCGTTCCAAGTACAGCTGAGCCACGAGATCTAGGGTTACAAAAACTGTGTGAACGTCATCTGTCCACGCCCTACTTGCCGCCGACAGCCATCGATGATGAACGAACGATCATTACCACACCAGCAGATCGATACAAAACGAACTCAAATTCATAAAACAATAATCGTAGATCTATGTACGAATCAATGTTTATTTACAAATTGCTTGTAATACCTTGGAAAATCGTTGGTTCATTTATTTGGAAAGGAAATCCTGGATATAGATTTTAAAAAAGGATGTAAAGAACCAAGGCAATAGAGATGACAATTAGGGTGTTCTTTGTGAAAGACATCAATGATAAAGAAGAGAATAGCATATTAGAACGGGGCGAATTTGAATTTTGAATAAGATAAGTTATTTGAGGAAACCTGCAAACGCATATGTGTAAACCTGCAGGAAGAGAGAAAGAGAAAGTATTCATATTAAAGGGAGGGGCTTCATGTGTTGACACATAAGATACAAATAAGGGGGAGGGCTTAGAATTGTGCCACCTAGGATTGCAAACTTTTCCTTTATTATATAGGAAGATTTATAAAGGGTAAATTACTTTTTGAGTCCCTGTGTTTTAGAGGTTTTAACCACTTGAGTCCAAAATCAAAATGTTTAACGCCCTGAGTCCCTATAAGCACTTTTCTTAACCATTTGAGTCCAATTTTCTAACTCTGTTAGAATTATTTTGTTAAAATTTGTTAAATGACCAAATTACCCTTACCTAATATTTCTCTCTCTGTATCATATCACAAAGTAGCAGATAAGGTGCAGAATCGAAGCAGACTGTGGTTCGTCTCTTTGATTAACAGTCAGCTTTCAATCCAATTTCTATTATCTCATAACATATCCCCACCGCACAAACAACCGCTGCACATCCACCATCCGCACCATAATCACCACCACCATCCCCACCATGAGCACCACTATCCCTACCGCACACACAGAACCACCACCGCACATCCACCAAATCAAACCAAAAAGCACAAATTCACATCAAATCGAACTTATCTAGGTCCAAATCAAACAAAAAACAACTAAAAAATTAACAACATCGAACCTGGTTGACCGATTTCTGTCCAGCGGCGTTAGGGTTTCACTGATGGCGCGGTGGTGGTCTGTTGGGGGGATCAGTGGTGAAATTGAGTTGTAGAGTTGCTGGTGGTGAGTTGAAGGATGAGAATTGGTCGTCGACAGTGTGGTTGTTTCTGGCAGCCATGGGTGAATTGGAGTTGAAGAAAACCTGAAGTTGTGAAGACGGTGGAGGTTAGACGGTGGAGGTTAGACGGTGGTTGTTTCTGGCAGCCATGGGATGGTGGTGGGTGGCAGTGGGGCTACACTAGTGGCAGTGGTGGTGGCAGTGGGGGGCACTGGTGCTGGGCGGCACTGGTGGTGGAGGTGCTGAAGAAAACCTGAAATTGATCTGAGGAGTTGTTGAAGTTGTGAAGATGGTGTTGTTTCTGGTGTTAGGTTTGGGTTATTAAAGACTTGTGCAGTAATTTACTTTTATATATATTAAATATATTAAAAGTTTATGCATTAAAGACTTGTTTCTTATACTCATATGCATAGAAGACTTGTACTTTGTGTGTAAATTACCAAATTACCCTTATAGTTAACAGACTTAGTGGATGGTGTTAGAAAATTGGACTCAAATGGTTAAGAAAAGTGCTTATAGGGACTCAGGGCGTTAAACATTTTGATTTTGGACTCAAGTGGTTAAAACCCCTAAAACACAATGACTCAAAAAGTAATTTACCCATTTATAAATTATTTGATGTACCCAACAAGTTAATTATTCATCTGAGGCACCCACTCATAAACCCCTTTAATCTTGGGTTCTTGGTTTCTAAATGGGTGCAGAATGGTTAATCCGAGAGGTTTAAATCCATAAAGGTTTTCTTCAGAACTTGATTTGTGGGTGTTTCAGATTGGGGAAAACCCATATGTTTATGGTGTTTAGAGAGAGGGAGGTGTGGATTTGATGTTTACGGGTCAACCATATGGGTTTGGGGTTAAGTGGTTAACAAGAAGCCAAGAAAGATTGAATCCATACAAATCATAATCAGAGAGAGAAGGTGTTTATGGTATTTCTTTTTATTCTTAGGACATAAATGCCTTCACATGAGGTGCACATGACTAGATTTAACTTAGAATTTTAATTGTGTTAATGCTAAAGGACGAAAGGTGTAATGAGTTTTTCAAATAAAAGATTGTGATTGTAAATATTGAAGTTAAAGGTCATCTATTGCAAAAACTCATTTGTTTGAAGTTAAAAGTTCCCTAAGTGGCGGGTGTCCATAATCTCCAAAGACCAACTCCTCCTTGCCTTCATC
>JARYGA010026423.1:0-30583 GCA_030545235.1 Helianthus tuberosus
GAAGCCACCCAAGAAGCATCGAAAGAAGCAGAAGCCAAGCATTCAAAAAGGTCAAGCAAGAGTAAAGCTTCAAAGAAACCTGCAGCAATTGCACCAAAACAAACAGGACCTAGCCAGGTGGCAGCACCACCAGCCAAGAAGCCGTACTTGGGAACTGCTTCCTTGTGCAATCGATGCAACCGTCATCATCCAGATCAAGCACCATGTTTCAAATGTACCCATTGTGGACGATGGGGACATTTGGTTGACGTGTGCCGCTTTGCTATCCAAAACAAAGCTGTTGCAAATCTTGCTGTTACTCAACTCCAAGCCAACCCTGCTCAAACTCGCTTTCCACCTGGATCGTGCTACAACTGTGGCGAGATGGGTCATTTCATGAATAAATGCCCAAAGCTTGCTAATGCAAATCTGACCCACGGATGAGCATTTGGCTGATTATAAGATGTTGCTACTTTGAATAGTTTGTATCTGTTGCTTTTGTTTCTTTTGTTGAATCCTGAAACAATCTGCTTTGTTTATAAATAAATTGTTGTTCACAATTCTGATGTACAAGTGTAGTTACATATGTGTATGGCATTTCCCTATGATACCTACATCAAGGAACTATGTTCTTTAAACAAACTACTCTTGTGATTTCCCCTTTCATGTGATCACTCATGATTTCCTCGAAAATTTTAAGTACTCGTTTCATTCTAAGAGACGAAGTACAGGAAATAAAGCGACATTATGAGTGATCGTACTTTTTGCACATCCGTCCCTTTAATCCTTGGTTAGATAACAAAGGGTAATTTTTCAATCTCATACCCACTACATTCTGATTTTCATAACAACATGCATAGCATAAGTTTTCAAAACAACCTTCATGATTTCAAAAACATTTTATATATAGTTTGAAAACATTTTTAATATAGTATATTTACCTAACATATCAAGTGCATGATTTCAAAAGTATCATTCATGTTTTCAAAAACCCTATGCATAATTTAAAAATTCATCTCACATGATTTTAAAACATTTTGTAAATATACTTATCTAATACACCTACTTTATGATTTCAAAAGTATTATGTAAGGTTTTAGAAACATTAAACACATTTCTAAAAGAACCCCATGCATAGTTTTCAAAAACATTTTCTCATGCATTGACTTAACCTTCAAATTCTGCTTCGTATGTCACCTTGGCATATCTAGCACCTCAACTTCCTAAGCATTTTACTTCATGTTTCAACTTAAGCACGTCTAGTGCAAGGTTTTGAAACGCCTCCCGCTTTTCAAATCCCAAAATCCATATGGGATCTTCTTACATTCACAATTAGATCCTTGTGGATGATTATCGTTCAAATCAGAGTCCTTCATTGGATTCCTTGTATGCCTTAATTCGAACATTTCGATTCCTTATAATCGAAATCGAATTTTCTTTTTAAGATCTTCCTATCTTTATAGTTAGATTCTTGGAAATATTTAAAGTGCCAATCAAAATCCACAAATTGGATACCTGATGAGCTTTAAATACATGTGCGCAATTAACAAAACCAATTAAATGATAACAAATTAAAGATCAAGATAAACAATTTTGTGGTTATGTGATTATGTGTTATGTGTTTTCTTTTGTGTTTTTGTTTTCATTTCCTCGTAGAATCTTCCATATCTTCATGTGAAAGATTCATAGTAGGATATCCAAAGGTACTACCCTAAATCCTTAACGGGCTTCTACGTAATCGTTAAGACCCTTGGATTATATAGTACCATTCCATGATTCAAAAAGAGACCCTTTCAGTGGTCTAAGTCAAAAGATTGATTCAAAATCTGGTTAAGAATGGCATGTGATGATATGGCTGAAAAGACTCCTTGGTAGTCTATTTAAATCATTTATTGATTTAAGTAAAAGGACCCTATGGTGGTCTAGTCACGCTCATCACAAGTTTGTTCATTTGGTTTTCCCCTACACATTATAAAGTGCGATGTGCGGACTATGCAAGGAATTATGTAATTATGGATGCGTACATAATTATGAAATTCAGTGCACAGGATCCCAGTAAGATTTATCATGTGTAAGAACCTATGGTGGCAACAATAACGAAACGCAAACAATGTGATGAAGGTACGGTGGACGCACCAATAACGCTTTATATACTTGTATATAAGTGTCCCTCTTACATTGCAAGCATGATGTTATTAAAGTCACTAAAAGTTCAGAACCTTAACCAGTGTTGTCTTATCTTTTCAACTTCATGTTTCAAGCTCTCACAAGTTTCCTCTAAATAAATTTCGGGACGAAATTTCCTGAAGTAGGGGAGACTGTGACACCTGTGCCTCCTCGGCCATCAAAAAAATACCAAACCAATAAAATATTGTATTTCATACTTGGGATTTGTATAAATATGTGTATCTTTTGCACATATCAATTCTTATTCAATTTCAGGCTCTAAATCGCATTCTGGAAGGTTATACACGCACTGATGAGTAAATATAACCAATTTAATGCAACAAACACTCCAGAACAGTGACATGGGCTTAACATACCTTAAATAACCTTTACATAACCTAGAAATAAGTTTTGGAAGGTTTGGTGTGCCGAAATCAAGTTTATTTGCTTACACAGACTAAATTCGACAAACTGCGAAAGTATGCCGATTCGTACTGTAACGGACATTCCAGAACATGACCATAAGTTAAACATAGCCTAATATCCTTTACATAGCTTATAAATAGGCTTTGAGGGGTTCGGTGTGCTAAAATAAACTTTTTGGTCATTCAGGGACTAAAAGCGTCAAAAAGTGCATAAGTTTGCATTTTCGCGCATATCTTACGTTCTGAATACATCCGGACATCCAAAACTTTATGTAATCATTAAAATATTTTATTTTAGTGATTGGCATGATAAAATTCCATTCGTCGCGTAATTTGGATCGTTTTTCGCATTCGTTCGTGTTTCGTCATAATTAACCGAACAACGCAACCGTACGACCAAACGAACCGACATCCGAGATATTTTTGAGCGTGTTTCATGTTCCCTATACTTTAACTTCATTTTAGAGCCTTGAAATGGGATTAACGGGGCTTAAACGTGTCAAAAATGCATCAAAAACCATGTTTTGCACATTCAGGGACCAAAATTGACAATCTGCCATAGTTATCTTAGGAAGGGACCAAAGTTGAAAATCTGATTTCCAGCTGTTCCCCTCATTTGCACATGGTTTTAATGAAACTAGGGGCTTGTTTTGGGGTACCCATGGTATTCTAAAACCATGGGCACACATGTAAGGTCTATATCGAAGCTCGGTTTTCGATGATTGATCCTAACGGTCTTGGTTTTCCTATAAATACCCCCACCCTCTTGCTTCAAAACTCACATTTGATCTGATTTGGCTCTCTAAGTTGAAGTATACACTTCATACCTGAGAGTAATCGGATCAAAACTTCCATTCTTGGACCCGTTGTAAGTCCCCTTTCGTTCTTTTTCGCGTGAAAGTCAAACTGTGTTTGACTTTCTGCTTTGACCAGTTTATGGTCAACATGAAGTTCGTTTGAACTTCATAACGTGAGTGTAATCACGATGGTTTTAGTCTCTTGTGACTATACCTACTGATTACTACGTTATCTAGGCATAGTGGCGAGTCGTAGTTTCGGCCAAAATGGGTATTCTTGCCTATTTTGTAACCACTGTACTTTTAGGTATCAAAACCGTTTGTTTTGATACCAAACCTGTTTTCAAACCTCGTTAAGCATGTTTTAACATGTTTAGCTCGTCACTTTAGGTTTAGTGCTTATGTAGGGTCGTAAGGTAAGCGGTCTAAACAACCGCTTATACTTTCGAACCCTATCCGTTTGGTCGATCATTTGGATCCGACCAAACACATTAGGTGACCATAGTTGTATAGGGAATAACCTTCCGAGGTTATGCCTTATGGTCACGTCGTTTAGTTAGTTGTATGATAGGTAGTTTATATGCCTTAGGAAAATTACCAAAACGCCCTTTTTACGCCAAAATTCATTTTAAGTATATGTAACATAATTTTTGATATCTAAACTGATTTGGCAACAATATTAGACATGATAAGGCATATTTTACCTGTCATAGGACTAGTTAGGCGGTCCGAACGCATTTTACGCGAACGACGCGTTAAAGTAGCATAAGCTACCTAAACGAGTCGTAATTGGTCGTAAGCACTTAGGATAGGTTCCGTTTTAGAATGTGAGATTTGTTAAACCATATTACATGAGTTCTTACACTCATTTGGTTAACGAAACCACATTTTATCCGATCCTCCGATTTAGGTCCGTTTATTAACTTAGTTACCTATATTAGGTGCCGTTTGATTCCGTGATCCTTCTAGCGTTGCTTGGTGGTTATCTAAAGACTATTAAGTAATCTCAAGTGAGTACATAGACCCCTCTTTTACTGTTTTTCAAACGTTTTGGGGTGAAATGCATGTGCGTACTTGTTACTTTCGTGTTTTCCATATTTTCATATCATATACTTGCTATGTTCATTAGTACGCTATTAGTACATGATTTCATTATGTTTTTGCTATGTATGTCCATTTAGTGCATACTTAGTACATTGTTTTACATTTCATTTTATGCTATGTATGTCCATTTAGTGCATACTTAGTACATTGTTTACATTTTATTTTATGCTATGTATGTCCATTTAGTGCATACTTAATACATTATTTTCATGAAACATGCTTACATTTTGGTATGACGTTTGGTTTGTTTAAATGGCTCAAAAATACGTTCATTAACATTAGCTACGCCGTTCGTTAGTAGGTAGTGGTACCATAGGAATTGACAACTCCCGTTCCTGACATCCTAGGTATGTTTGGATGGAAGGAATGACCGAATTCGATACACATAACTCAGATAAATCTTTAATTCGTTTAAGGGTTTATTGCCACAGTCTCAAGGCTTGAATGTATGCATTTTCACAATACCGCATAGATGTTTGTATCAGTAAAGCATGCATTATTTTACAAAACATAAATTTTGATTATAATTTATCAATTGCATTGTTTTGTACATTTCTTTCTTATAGGGTCGAGTAAATGCTTTTAATCAATAAAGGCTTTTTAATCACTCTACATTACATTTGTTTACACAGTAACATTTCAACATTTGTTTAAACATTACATTTAGTTATACATGAACATTTTTACATTGGTGGTTTGTTTGGGTAAGTGATTTAAGTAACGAGACGTGTGTAATATGATAAAAGCATGGTGGATACGCCGCTGGTACTTCCTATATATAAGTGTTTTTATGATATTACATATCGCAGCGTTATTTAAACCATTTCAATTTTGACATATTACATTTAACACAATTAACATATCTTTACAAAACATTGTTTTACAAATAACACATTTTATACAAATTCATTTTTACTTGGTTATTTACATAACCATACATATTCTTTTATATCATCTGTGTCCTTATCGATTTTTATATGATTTATAAAACAAAAACATTTTTCAAGGTTCATGACTACTTTTGTTAAACGTTTTCTTTAAACTTGCAAGTCATGAATCCTAGATCAATAAAACCTAAGTATCTCACAGGCATTTTTATGCTGACGTACCTATTTTCACATGTGTTTCAGGAAATGATGCATAGGATTGATTAAGTTACACCTAGGCGGACTTGGGCCTTAGTGACAATAAAAGATACGAGACTAGTTAATTATGTTATGCTTCCTTGTTGTTAAGACATTGTAACTCTTTTAAATCAATAAAATAAAATTTCAAATTTCCATGTGTTATGAAACAATGATTCTGTTACAACACACCCCGACGTTTCTGCCACGATTTGTTGTTTTACGTGGTCGGGGTGTGACAACGGGGCCGTGCCCAATGGACACAGGGCCGTGTCCGGGCTTCTGTGCAGGCTATAATTAGGGGTGCTTTGTTCATTTTAAAGGCATCCCTTGACAAACCACCTCTCTCCCACTTCACCTACACTCCACCACAATCACAACACCCACATCCACCACCATCATCCATCATCCATCAAAGAGTGTGTATAGTAGTCTCGGGATCCAAGATTGACAATCAAAGGCCATGTTTGCCTAAGTCTCTTACATCACTTGGTGAAGACAAGCATTTAGTGTAATACTTTTGTTTTTTAATCTTTTCGCACTCTTTATTTGGTTTTGTATTAATGACTTTAATAACTAGTTTCTTATGTTGAAGGTGAAACTTCCTTATCATTTGTCCATGGTGTCTTGGCATTATTTTACTGTCTATATAAAATAAAAGATTTACACCATTCATATCTCCACGGTCTATATGGAGATATGTTGGCTACCTGGTCGGGGGTTAAGGGAATGGTTTGGTAAGGTTCTTGCCTTGTTCAGTGTATAGATCCTGCAAGGACCTGGGTCAAGCTTACTAGGACCTCCTTCAATACCCATCGGTATTGGATGGCGGGGGTGCGAATGGCTTGATCCCCTCATATGTAAACTACTATTAATACATTAACACGGCTACTTGGGATTGTATCCCTGCTGACTCAAACCACTTAGCCGAGGGTAACGTCACCTTCAAAAGAGGGGCCTACCACATTACGCATTAATAACTTAATTAATTATCTTCCAATAATCCAACCCTTTAGGATTGTATCCTTGCTGACTCAAACTACTGGGTTGAGGGTAACGTCACCTTCAAAAGAGGGGCCTACTACTATAACTAAGATAATCTCTTAAAAAGTGCAAAAGTGCGGAAAACATCAAAGGTTACTCTAAAGGCGAGTCGGATCCAAGTGATTCATCCTGTCTATCTGTTTTATTTTATTTTTATTTTCAGCATTTTTAGTTAGTTTTTATTTTCTTGTTTTAAAACCTTTTTCTAAACTTTTGAATTGATTAGACGTTGAGGATAAACTGGTACTAAGAGCTCTTGTGTCCTTGGACGACCTCGGTATCTTACCAACGCTATACTACGCTCACGATGGGTGCACTTGCCCATATGTGTGTTTAGTCTTAGTAAAATATCGTGTTTTATAAATTTAAAACTTGACTAAAGTGTTAAAAAGGGCTAAAAATATACATCAAAAACTATATAACACTCGACACACGCACCAGTTAGGCTCCCAACCGAATCCCCAATTTAATATCAAATTCAAAGATTGCATAAACACAGATTCATAACTAGATTCGTAGATAAACCACTATCAATCACTCCAATTTAGATTAATTTGCAAAACCCCCAAAATCCTTAAAACCCTAAATTGAGGAATCAAAATCAAATCAATTGCATGATCACACATGTTAGGGATTGAATTTCAGCACTTGTGGATCATGTATCCTAAGTTTGGCCTGGATCACGGATCCTCAGGAAATGGTGCAGGAAGACTAAGGATCACGGATCCTCATTGTTATTCTAGCTAACTAACAATTGTTTCCTATGTTCTTTGGCCTTGTTTGCAGGTACATTTCGAAGAGGACCTATTCTAACCGGGAATCACGGGGAATATGCTCTCATTTCAAGCACGTGCATGGGCCAATGACCGTTGATGGTGAACGTGGGTGCATGGCTAGAATTTCGGATACTTAGTTAATGTAGATTAGTTAGATATTTGAGTGGGAAATTGAGTTTGATAATTATCAGTTTACACACACTTACACACTCGCATACTCTCTCGAACTCAACTCTCAAACACACTAGCAATCTCATTGTGCCAAGCTCATTATCATCCAAAGTTGTAAACTTTTTCGCTCAATATAGTTGGTGATCGGTAGTTTTCATCACCCTTGATTTTTTATGCCGGAGATCATTCATTGATCAAGGGCTTTTTCCTCGTATAAATCCTTGTGTTCATTGTCATTTACATTTGATAATTGTCCATACATTTGATCGACACAACAAGCACTTTACCTCACATTCAAAGTTTGGTTACATTATCCTTAATCAGATTTTTGACCAAAACAGTTTGACGGCCACCGTGGGGTAATTGGTGCTTCAATTCTGAAAATTTTATTCATTTCATTCATTTCTGTTCATTACCTTCAACCACATGGCTTCTCAGGGAAAAGCTACTTCAAGTTCCATGCCGACGGGCATCCTACCATTGCCTCCTCTCCTCTGCATTCCAGATTAATGCTGAGAATGCTCCGAAGAAGACAACCCCCGTTTTCACAAAAACCAACAGTTGTTTCTTCCTCTACACCTACTAATAGTGATCTCTATACTTTGATTTTGCAGATGAAATGATACATGCAACAGCAGGATGAAACTAATGGAGGGATCCTTCGTGAAATTGATGAGATTAAGAAACAGAAGAAATCAGCGGATGATCACTCTCCATTGATGCCTAGATCGTTGGATTTTACTACTCCACCATCAACAATCCAGCATTCCAAAGCATCAAGTGTTCAGTATCAAGGATCATCAAGTTTGCAGTACATATCATTAGCAGCGACGCAGCCTCAAGGATCCTACTTCCAGCCTCAAGGATCCTCTTCTCAGCATCAAGGATCCTTCTTTAGTTCAGGAGGATACATAGGGACGCTTCCAACTCGAGGATCCTATTCCCAGGTTCAAGGATCCTCCTCTCAGGTTCAAGGATCCTCTTCCCAGGTTCAAGTATCCATGAACTATCCTCCAAGGCCTTCAGCACCGATGTATCCTGGATCCAACTTCTTCCAGGATCAAGGATCCCTAGGGAGTTAACCACCTAGAATTTCTGAAGTTCATTTAAGAGACTTCATTCACATGCAAACTATTTCTTCATCCGGTCCCACTATTATACCAAACGTGCCTTGTTTTGGATACACTTCTGGGATGCCAATTCCAAACTAATCAGGAGGTAACAATTTCAATACATCATTTGGTACTAATAAAGGTTTTATGCAGGAACCAGGGATCAACCAAGCCATGGCTAAGGAGTTTCAAAAGCTCAAGGATATGACAATGTCCCAGGAGTGGTTAAGCCCATCCCCGAGATTCCGGATGGAAGTCATAGGGTATCTCACTTTGCACCACCCATATGTAATGCTGAGATACCAAAACGGTTCCAAACCCCCAATATGAAGCTGTACGACGGTACCACTAACCTAGAGGAGCATGTGGCACAATACAGGGAGAGAATGGAGATCAACCCCATTCCAGAAAGGTTTAAGGAAACTTGGCCATGCAAGGGTTTCGGATCCACACTATCTGGATCAGCTTTTAAATGGCTGCTAAGTCTTCCGCCTTATTCTGTTACTTCATTTTTACATTTAGTTAACTTATTCAATATTCAATTCTCATATAGTAGAACATTTGAAAGGTTAACTAGTGACTTGTATAGGATCACCCAAGGTCATAATGAATCATTGAGAGATTATGTAACTAAATTAAGTAGAGAATCCTTAGAAATCCCTAACTTGGATATTGCCACAACTGTTGAAGCTTTTAAAATGGGATTACTAAAAGATTCTCAATTCTATGATGATCTTATCATGACAGCTTGCAGGAATCTAGATGAAGTAAGGAACAGCGTCTTGAGGTTCATCCGTTTAGAGGATGAAAAAAGGATTCAGGAAAGGTTACAAGGATCCTCAAAATAGGAAAAGCAAAGATCCTATTTCAAGAATAATCGATCCAAACCATACACTAAGAATGACAACCAGAATGTGCATGCAGTTGAACAAGAGGAAGACGATGAGGATTATCCTCCTATTTCTGAATATTGTTTTTCTGTTGATAACAATGAACTAATCCTTGCTATGCAGAATTTAGGTGATAAGGCTAGGTGGCCAAGGAAAAAAGACAAGCCGGCTTCTACCAAAGATAAATCAAAATGGTGTGTTTATCATGAGGATTTCGGTCACCTCACAGATGAATGCATAGCACAAAGGATACTTGAAGGAGCTGCTTGGAAGGAAAAAATCAAGGGTCCGGGATTCTGAAAAAGTTCATGAAAATGCTCCTCCACCACCAGCTGATGCTCAAATCATCCACTTCATCTCCAGAGGTTCTGATATTTGTGGAACTTCAGTTTCAGCAGCTAAGAGACATGCTAAGGAAACAAAGATGGAGAATGGGGAGATACCTATTCGAACTTCCATTCTTACCCAGCAGAAAGTGATATCCTTTGATGAGGATGACCGTGTAGAAGTACAGGATCCTTATCACGACGGTTTAGTCATTACATTGTTTATTTCTAGCCATTTTATTCGCAGGATCCTCATTGATGGAGGAAGCTTGTTGGACCCAGTATGGCCTGAACAACTTCTTTTCACGTAATATGGCAAGTGATTTCAGTAGATGTGAAAAAGATGTGCGGAAATGAAAATCAGACTTTCAGAAACAAGACCTACAGAATTATCAAGTTTATATCACTTTGAAACAAAATGGTTTACAAGGTGATTGTAAGATTATTATCTAATACAAATGAATCTTGAATTCTGTGGGTGAGAGGGCAATGGAGTTTTGTAGTACGTGTGAATGCTAAGCTTCAAACTCATCGTCTTCTCTATGGTGAGCCTTCTATTTAAAGAAGGCTGGGTACATGAATAAACATTTGTTTATTCATGCAATAAGTCCTGCAAAAAGTAGCCATTTGACATATTCATTGAATCCAACGTTCAAGTTGCCTTTTTCATCATGATATCCAATAATGTCAACTTGCTTCGGTAAGTGTGGCATGATAGAGCTGATTTCAGATAAGTGGGGTATTCATCAGAATTTCTGATAAACCACTTCATCAGAAATTCTGGTGAACAAATCATCAGAAAATCTTGATGATCAGAATCGTCAGAAACTGATGATATTTCATCAGAAATATCATCAGATCCATCAGAAATGACCTTCTCTGATAATCCAATTCAGCTCTTGATCAACTTGTGATTCTTTGAAGTAGATGCTGTGTATTTCAGTTGTCCTATCCGATCTTCTTGTTGTTGTGATCTTCAGGACTGTTATCTCTTCATGGATCCAGTTGATTGTGATTTTCTTCAATACTTACAAATAAAGTTTCCTAACAGTTTCCCCCTAAGTATTGTAAGAAAATGAACTATCTCTATATCTAACATAAACAACTTTCAACTGCTTCTTGAAAGAAAAATTCAAAACAATTAAGTTCAGAAACATAGAACATAGTCAAACCAACCATTGTTCAAATCAGACAAAAATAAAATATTGTTCAAAAACAGAAATTTAATCTCATCAATTCATTAATTGATCTTCACTCCACTTTTGTATTTGTCTCCTGGTTTCAGCCTTTTCTTGTGATCAATTGCCATTTGAGTTTCCTTGTACATCTCTTTTTACCATCCTCTTGACTCCATCCAGTTTTCAATACATTCTTCAATTGTTTTTCTCAGCTGTTCATTGTTCTTTCCCTTCTTCTTGAGCTGCTCTTGTTTTTCATTCATGCAGTTCCTTATATATTTCAGAGTTTGATTTGAATACCTGCATATTTCACTGATTCTGAATAGAGCTTTCTCATCATTAGCATCTTTGAAGACTACACACATTTCTGGTTTGTCAAAGATTGCTCCAGTTCTCACAAGTTTAGAAGGAATTTCAGCTGGAATTCTGGTGTTGGGAGGAGGTATTAATACCTTGTTGCTGTACTCAAAATTGATACATAGATCAAAGTCTGCCAGTGCAGCCCTTTTGTATAGCTTTGCTCCTGCACTTTTGAGGCTGTCAAGGGCTCTTCTGATCACAGCTGAACTACTTTTCTCTCTATCAATGATATTCTTCATTTTGACTATGCCCATTGGGTGAATATCATCAGCCAGATTTGCATCAGTAACCTTTTGTTCACTGTTATCTTTTCTGATCAAGGTATACTTGTTTTGTCCTTCATTACCTAAGATGCCTCCTCCAGTGGTCAAAGTATCGATTCTTTCAATAGATACTATTGGATTGGTCATGTGTTTGTGCAGAATTTCCCAGCCTCCATTGTTTCTGATTTCAACAATACCTTTACTCAATGGGGAGAGTGACCTTTTTGGGTTGTCTTCTAGACCTTTCCAGTAGTAGTGCTTTAGATGTTCTTCAGGGTACATTATTGTGTGTAAATCACCTTTCAGCACATCCATTTCTTTGATGTTCCCTTCCGAATCTTCTATCATTTCTTTTCTTGGCCTTTTTGAGGAAGTCACTTCATGTTCCATTCTTCTCTTCTCTTTTGTATCCATCTTTATGCTGAACTTTGTTTCTCCTGTGATAGTTGTAGAAGATGACTGAACTGGAAAATGTTCTTTCTGTTGGACCCTTGATGTGTCTGGCTTTGGGACATTTGGTGGAGGACCCATGAGTAACTTTTGTTTATCTGGAGGTGGACTGTTAGGATCGGAGGCTCTCATGATTGTGTTTGTTTGTGTAAATATAATAATCAATAGTAATGAACAGAGTTTAAATGCAGCGGAAATGAACAACAAACTTTGTAAACACAATCAAGGAAGAAAATAGTTTTGATAAACACATGATTTGCATTAGTCGAAAGATTACAAAGTCAATCAAAAGATTACAAAGCATGCTTACAAACTAAGCTCCCCCTCAGCTTGATACCCCATGGTTGGATTGTACAAGATGAAAGGATTGAATTGAGGAGAAGAACTCACTCAAAACGAATCAAATGTAACAGTACAGGGTACTGTTCCATTTATAGACAAACCAAACCACTGAGGCATCTCAGCTGACGTCACCAAGAAAGCGACGTCTAACAGCCTAACAACCTGTATCTACTGTTCTCATACAAACACGGCTAAGCCTAACCACTGACTATACATAAAGCAGATGATATACTAAACTACTGCTCTCTCTATTCATCAGTGCTTTCCTCAAGGTTGATCAGTCCTTAATTGGGCAGTGCTTTGTCATCAGCAGTTTGTACCAGCAGTGCTTAGTTTCCAGTAGTCTTCTGGGCTTCATCAGTAGTTATGCAGAACAGCAGCAGTTGTATGCGGGCAGTGGATGTAAGACCATCAGATGTTATAATCACTTTCAAGGGAGAAGACTTAGTGTAAACAGCTGCTTATTGTGAATCCATTGTTGTGAATCGGTTTTGGCTTTCATTATCTGTTCCTCTGGTAGGGTTCAATGTCTGCTCCTGTCTCTTTTGTTGACCTGGCTCAATGTCTGAAACTTCTGAAGTATTTGGTGATGCAGGCTTAGTTAACACCTTCTTAAAAAGGTTTTGAAGTTTTTCTGAGCTCTCTTCTTTTAGACCCATTTTCATGATGGTTTCTGTGAAGTACTCAACTTCCTTTTCCTTTACCTCTTCACTAGTCAGCTGTTCTCCTTCTTCTCGGTTTGACACAAGAGTAGGATTTCCTGTTGACTTGAACAGTGTTTTGAGGTTTTCAATCTGTTGTTCCAGCTTCATCATTTGTTCATGCTTCTTTGAAGTGCCTGAAACAGTTATCTTCCTTTTCTTCAGCCTTTCATAGGCTTCATCAGTATACTGCTTTGACCATTTTGATATGGCATTGGCAGTGTCCACTTTTGCATCCACCAACTCCTGTTTCTTTCTTTTGTACTCAGCTGTTAGGTCAGTGATGAACTTTTTGTATTTGCTCCAATTTGGAGCATTTTTCTTCTTTCTAGGATCGTTCTTGATTATATCAATCCTATCAGCTTCATGCTTTAAAACCACTATTGGCCATTCTTTAAATTGGTTTTCTTCAGCAGGATAAAATTTTTCTTGCATGATGTATGCAAGAAGTTTTCTTCTTATCTCTTTTCGTTGATCTGCTTTTTCTTTGCTCAGCTCTTGTGCAAAATCTTTTATTAGTTTGACTTTTGTGAGCAGAAGTTCCAATCTTTCAGCAATGGCTTCATCACCTTGACCTTCACATTCAACCTTGGCTCTTATCTTAGCCTATCTTGCTTTGAGCTCAAGATATTCATCCATGTCTTCTGGAACCATGAAGCCAACGAGTGAAGGAAATCTTCTGTTTGAAGGATCATCATCAGTGTAAAATTGCCTCATCTCATTTTTTATAGCTTCTAGTTCCAACGGATACTTTGCAGCAGTGGGATCATATTTGTCCTCATCTGGCTGAGTAAGTTTTCTTTTTCTGGTGTAGAGCTTTGCTGGTTGTGATGTGAGACTGGTGAAAGCAGTGGTGGATAGCTGACTAACAGCTGTTGAAACAACTGGTGTCTCAACATCTGTTGTCATTACAACTACTGATGTGTCAGTAGTTGTCTTCTGCTTTTGAGCAGGAATTGAAGGTGGTGAGGTAGTTTTTGATGGTGGTGATGATGGTGGTGAGTCATCAGATATGAAAAACCTTCTCCTTTTTATTGTAGGAGAGGCTGATGATGTCTTGGGTGGCTCAGTGGTTTGAGATTGAGTGATAGTGGTTTGTGATTGACAAACAGCTGTTGAAACAACTGGTGCTTCAACCTCTGTTGTCATTACAGCAGATGTTTTAACATCTGTTGTCTTCTGTTTTATGACAGGAGGTAATGGTGGTAGGGCAGTGGTTTTGGTGGTGTGTGGTGAAGTTGTGTGTGTTGATGAGATGACAGCTGTTTGGCTACTGCTAGCAGTTTTTGTAACTACTGGTGTATCAGCTGTTTGGATGGAAGTTTGGGATTTTTTGGTTTGAGGTGGTTTGGATGGCTGTTTTTCTTGTTCTGGTTCAATATACAGCCCATCTTCTATTCCTTTCTTCCTCAACTTGATTTTCTCCCCCTTTTTGGCATTATCTGCAAGGGGTTTATCCATGAAGAGGATAGTAGAGGGAACTTTTCCACCATGAGCAGTCTTTTGTATGCTGGCCTTTATAGCCTTGATATCTGCTTGGGTATCCTTGAACCTTGATTCCACCATGTTTGTCAGCATTTGTACATGTATAGCATGCTGCTGATCAGCCATTTGTTTCTGTTTTTCAAGCATGGGTTGGAAGAGATTCCAGAGCTCATTTGCAGCAAATGCTTGTGGTGGAGCAGGTGCTTGAGGTGGAACAGTTGTGGATTGTGCTTTTTGAGCTTTCAAAATCTCTTGCACCATATCCTTTATTTCAGCAACTGAGGTTTCCATTTTTTCAACTCTGTCCGTCAATTCCTGATATTTTGAATCATCACCTATGTTAGTACGATCATCTGAATCCCCACCAGCAGTGGTTGTATCAATGTGTGACTTAGGAACAGAGTCCCAAAAATCACCCATTGATGCCCCTTGTTCTTGGTACTGGGGACTTCTTTCTTCAGCACTTGATAATCCTTTGATGGTACCAGTGGTTAAAACAAACTCACTGGTGGTTATCGAAGGTGCCATAGAAGAAATTGCCTTCAAGGGAGTCTTACTAATGAAACAACTGTCCAACTGAAGATCTGTTGATCCACCAGTTGTAGTTGCTGCTCCACTTGAACTACCACCGAGAGTTACATGTAACTCAGGGGGTGTAACCTCCTCAATTGTTGCTGGGATAGCGGAGGTATAAGCATCAGACCCAGTCACTTGTTGGAGTGTACTCTCTTTGAAGGGTGATTGAGAGGAGCTGGTTTGTGTCTAAGCTATAACAACTGCATGCAACAAGGGTAGCATGGATTGTGGTAATATTATTGGTGAGGGTATGGGAGTTGAAAGAGACATGTCCTTGGGATCAGGACTGAGGAAGATGGATCCGATTGGGTCCAGAGCTTCATATTGTGGAGTCCCTGTGATTACAACCTGATCCTTTTGTGAGGATGCAGGATGAGTTTTAGGCAATGGTGGAGATCTTTCTACCAACTGCTGTGAGGAAGTAGCAGCAGTGGTTTGTGGTGACATTTGTGTTGTCACAGGCAGTTGCTCTGGGATCTCATATTCCAGAGTTGCCCTTTTCTTGGGTTTGGTGGGCTTTTTGTAAGATTTTCTTTTGGTCTTTTTGGTAATGTCAGGTGTGGGTTTCAAAGCAGTGGTTGTGCTGCTATGATCACCTGGAGCAGTGGGCTCAACAGTTGATGCCTGAGGAGCAGTGGTAGCTGCTAAATTCTGCTCAGGCACCTCTGTTTTTATTTTTATAGGTGCCATCATTCTTGAAAATGTTTCTTTTATTAAGCCTTTTATTTGAAAATAGACACCTTGTTTGAGCAAATTTTCATTCTCTTTTTCAAATTTTTGTTTGAAGTAATAGCTCAGAAATCTTGGAAAAAGTAAAAATGATTTGCTATCAACGTTCTTTACCAAGTCATTGAAGATCTCCTGGGAGTAGTTGTAATCTTTATTGTTTAAAATAGCTTAGCCCAGGCATTGAATCTTCAATGGTATTTCATTAAACGCTGTTGTTTTATTTGAAACACAACTCAAAAGTGTGTGAAATAAAAACCTAGGTGCAGAAGGAAAATAACCTTTTTGTAAGGTATCTACCTTTGATTGTTCTGTATACCCTCTTTTAAAGAAATCCTTTTTCAACTCGGTTTTATCAAAAGAAATTTTACCTTTCTGATCATCGAGTTTAAAGACTTCGGAGATTGATGGTGGAGTGATTTGAATCACTTTACCCTGTATCGAGGAGTTAATGGCTATGGCTTTGTCATCTTGTTTTTCAAGAGTCGCCTTTTTCCAGAACTCTCTCTGGGTTTGTAGATAAATGGGAGCATCTGCTGTCAACAAAGTTTTGTACTTTGATGCAGATAATGTATCAATGATGGAGTCGAAGGTGTGGTTATCGGTAGGTTTTGTGAGCAAACCCAGATAATTATGAGGAGATTTGTATGGTATCTCGATGGATTCTTCGGCCGTTTGAGCGACCTCTTTGGAAGATGATGTTGATTTTGGTTTAGATTTTGATTTTGATTTTGTCATTTTTGCGGAGAAGAACGAAGACTGATTTTGGGAAGAAGGTGTCACACCCCGACCACGTAAAACAACAAAACGTGGCGGAAACATCGGGGAGTGTTGTAACAGAATCATTGTTTCATAACACATGGAAATTTGAATATTGTTTTATTGATTAAAAGAGTTACAATGTCTTAACAAACAAGGAAGTATAACAAAATTAACTAGTCTTCCATCTTTTATTGTCACTAAGGCCCAAGTCCGCCTAAGTGTATCTTGATAAATCCTATGCATCATATCCTGAAACACATGTGAAAATAGGTACGTCAGCATAAAAATGCCTGTGAGATACATAGGTTTATGAAAATAGGATTCATGACTTATTGTTTAAGAAAATGTTTAGTCATGAACCTTGTAATTTGCTTTGTCTTGTAAATCATTTGAAAAGTGATAAATAAACCAAATGATATATATGTATAAAAGAATAATACATGGTTAAGTGAATAACCATGTGAAATGAGTTTGTATAAATTAAGTTGTTTGTAAAACAATGTATTGTGAAAAGTATGTTATTTGTATAAAATGTTATATGTCCAAATTGAAATGATACAAATAACACTACGATATGTAATACCATACAATCACTTATATATAGGAAGTACCAGCGGCGTATCCACCATGCTTGTATCATATTACACACGCCTCGTTACTTAAATCACTTACTCAAACCAAACCAACAATGTAAGATGTCTATGTTTAAACCAATTGCCAAACGTATTGAATAATATGTCAAAATGTTTATGTCAAGATGTAAGTCATGTAATGTATAACCAATGTCAATAATGTTTATGTGTCAAATATAAATCATGTAATGTGTAACCAAAATGATATGTATGGCTAGTGAAATATATCAACTAAACCATATGCACAAAAACAAAGTATTGAAGTAAAACATGGTTTAAATCAAAGCTATGTTTTGTGGAACAAATGCATGCTATACTGATATAAACATCTATGCGGTATTGTGAGAATGCATACATCCAAGCCTTGAGACTGTGGCGATAAACCATTAAACAAATTAAAGGTTTATCTGTGCTTATGTATATCGAATTCGGTCATTCCTTTCATCCAAACATACCTAGGATGTCCGGAACGGGAGTTGTCAATTCCTATGGTACCACTACCTACTAACGAACGGCGTGATCGGTGTTAATGAATGTATATTGATCCATCAAAACAAACCAAATGTTATACCAAAATGTAAGCATGTGATGAAAACAACTATACTAAGTATGCAACAAATGGACATACATAGCATGTGAACTGTACTAAGTATGCAACAATAGACATACATAGCATGTGATGTGAAACAACTGTACTAAGTATGCAACAATAGACATACATAGCATGTGATGTGAAACAACTGTACTAAGTATGCAACAATAGACATACATAGCATGTGATGTGAAACAACTGTACTAAGTATGTAACAATAGACATACATAGCATGAAATGTAATGTAAACCAATGTACTAAGTATGCACACAATGGGCACACATAGCATAAAATGTAATGTAAAACAATGAAATCATGTACTATAAGTGTATTATTGAACATAGCAAGTATATGATGTGAAAACAGGAAAGCATGAAAGTAACAAGTAGGCACATGTGTTCCACCCCAAAATGTTTGGAAAACAGTAAAAGAGGGGTCTATGTACTCACTTGAGATTGCTCAGAAGTCCTTAGATAACCACCAAGCAATGCTAGAGATCACGGAATCAAACGACACCTAATATAGGTAACTATGTTAATAAACCGGACCTAGATCGGAGGATCGGACAGAATGAGGTCTTGTAAACCAAATGAGTGTTGGAACTCATGCGATATGGTTTAACAAAGCCTACATTCTAAATCAGAACCTAACCTAAGTACTTACGACCCATTACGACCCGTTTAGGTAGCTTATGCTACTTTAACGCGTTGTTCGCGTGAAACGCGTTCGGACCACCTAACTAGTCCTATGCCAAGTGTTATATGCCTAAACATGTTACATAATCAGTTATGTGACAAAATTTTAGGTTACATATGCTTAATTACCAATTATACATGAAAAGGGTATTCTGGTAATTTACCTAAGGCATATAAACTACCTATCATACAACTACTTAAACGAAACGACCATAAGGTATAACCTCGGAAGGTTATTCCCTATACACTATGGTCACCTAAAGTATTTGGTCGGATCCTAATGATCGACCAAATGGGTCAGGTTCGAAGGTATAAGCGATTTATTTGATCGCTTACCCTTACGACCCTAGACAACGTGGTAATCAGTAGGCATAGTCACAAGGGACTATAACCATCGTGATTACAATCACGTTGCGAAGTTCAAAAGAACTTCGCATTGACCATAAACTGGTCAATGCAGAAAGTCAAACAAAGTTTGACTTTCAGACTCGAAAAGCAATAAAAGAACGAAGGAACACTTACAAAGGGTCCCCAAATGCTAATCTCGATCCAAGTAGCTCAGGTATGAAACAATGGTTTCAACTTAGAGCTTCTCAAATCAAGATTCTTGTGGGTTTTGGAAAATGAAGGCAAGGGGTATTTATAGGATTTGTAGAGCCGTTAAGATCGTTCCTCGTTAACCGTGCTTCAATCTCAACCCTCCACCTCAAAACCCTGGTTTTTGAAAACCATTAGAGCCCAAGGTATTGCCCCAAAACCATGTGCAAGGTGAAATGGACCAGATTCAAAGTTTCTGCAAGTTTCTGCTGTCTGGGGACTGCTTGCGCACCGTAACACTCATAGTGTTGAGGTGCGCAAGGACCAACTTTCACAGAATTTCACTTTTGGTCCCTGTTAGTGTTTTGAGCTATTTTCGACATGTTTAAGGCCCGTTAACCCCATTTCAAAGCTCTAGAATGAAGTTAAAGTATAGGGAACTTAAAATGTGTTCAAAAATATCTCGGGTGTCGGTTCGTTTGGCCGTACGATCGCGATGTTCGCTTAATTACGACGGAATGCGCATAAGCGCGAAAAACGATCCAAATTGCGCGACGAATGGATTTTTCTTATGCCAAACACTAAAATAAAATGTTTTAGTGCTTACATAAATTTTTGGATGTCCGGATGTATTCAGAACGTAAGTTATGCGCGAAAGTGCAAACTTGTGTACTTTTTGACACTTTTAGTCCCTGAATGACCCAAAAGTTTGTTTTAGCATACCGAACCCCTCAAAGCCTATTTCTAAGCTATGTAAAGGATATTTATGGTATGTTTAACTTATGGTCATTTTACGGAATGTTCGTTACAGTTCAAATTGGCATACTTTCACAGTTTGTCAAGTTTAGTCCCTGTAAGCGAATTAACTTGTTTTTGCCATACCAAAGCCTTCAAAACTTATTTCTAAGTTATGTAAAGGTTATTTAAGGTATGTTAAGCCTATTTCACTATTCCAGAGTGTTCGTTGGATTAAACTGGTTATATTTACGCATCAGAGCGCGTATAACCCTCCAGAAAGCGATTTAAAGCTTAAAATCGAACAAGAGTTGATATGTGTAAACGATACACATGTTTTTACAAATCCCAAGTATTAAATACAATATTTCATTGGTTTGGCACTTTTTTGAGGGTTGAAGTGACACAGGTGTCACAGAAGGGTTGGAAACTGCTTTGAGAAGAGCATTTTGGAATTCAATTCGACAGTGTAAAACCCTGTTTGGGGTTTTGATCAGGGTTTTATTAAGGGAAAAAATGATCGCTGATGTGGCAGTGGTTATTATGATCTGAAGGCTAAAAACTGACCACCTGTCAACAGATGATGAAGTGATGAATTGTGGAGAACAGTTGTTTTGGAAACCACTGATGAAGCAAATATCAGTGGTTACAACAGTCAAAATGAGGACAGTGGGTGATTTTTACTATCATTGGATAGCATATCAGTGGATAAGTCACTGATTTTGAGCATCAGTGCTTGCCAAGAGATTAGAAGGATCAGTGGTTGACTTTCAGCAGTGGCAATAATTAGGGATCAGATGTTTTGAACAAAACAGTGATTAGGGTAAGTGGTACAGATTTGAAGGACAAGTATATCAGCAACTGTATAGTGAATTTTCCGTTCAAGGTTTTTGCCACATGTCAACTACACATTTTTGAAGCTTTTTCAAATTTCTGACAGTGGTTTAGTACCCCAGATGGTGAGAACTTTTTGCTGAGGTAACTCATTTTCGTTTAATATCTAAATTAAAACATGAGTGCCCCAGTAGTTTAAGCACTGTTTAACAATCAACCTTTGATTAGAGCTTAAAACAACTTGAGTATGACATGACCTTGACATATGTACCATTTCCTTTTAACCCATTTAAGAGGACAATAATACCAACAAAAATAAGGTACTATATCCTGACAGAAAACACAAACTATTGCCAACAAAAACAGGCAAAAGTTCAAAATATATTTTTCTTAAAAAAAACGAATAATATATCCTGGTTATTAGAGAAAATCCTTTAAAAATGCTTAAAGGCTTTTCTGACAACAGCATCAAAAGGATCTGGTAATTTTTTTTAATAAAATACGTAATCACATCATTCTCAAGTTTATGAAAATGGTCAGTGGTTTGACAACAGTCGTATGAAATACATTTTGACCACTGTTTAGTACCATTTTCTTGTTGATTGATTGTCAACAGACATGAGGACACATGTTCACATGAGTTTTTGAAAACCATGAATACACACAGTTGCTTAGTGACCATTATTACCCTAAACTTAGACTATAAAGTGTTTTATGTTTATACTCTTTTCTTCTGTCTTCAAAAGTTTTTGAGATAAACACAACCTCGAGTTTTTTGTGAATTTTCTTCTTCCCTTTTTACCCTTCCCATTTATAAGTAACGAGTTACTTACTGGGAGGTCTTTGTTGAGAAAAACCTTAATCCAATATCATTTTGCAGTAATGTTTTGAGAGAATTGGTCATATTTGCACAAGTTTTCAACCAATCTCACATTACATATAATACGGATTATGTTGATCCCTGTTTTTCTGAATGTATTTTAACATAGTTGATTTTGTCCTTTTGAGGATCTCAACCTGTTTTCAACACATAAGATCTGAATGACTAAAGTTTTAATATCCCTCTTTATAGGTTATCAAAAACATTAATGTTTTATGAACATAGGTCTTTGTTAATCTGAGGTTCATACTTTAGCAATGATAGAGAACATCACAAATTTCATATCAACATTTGAAATCACTATTGAAAATATAAAACAATCCCATAATTTATCAGATATGTTTACAGATCTGAAAACTATGAGTGACATGTGCATGATATCACTTGTTGTGTGAGATTTGTGTGTCATATGACATCTTGATTGATTTACAGAGTTTTTGGAATAACCATTTTGATCATGGTTTACTCGTTACTCTATTTTTCAACTGAATACAACCAACCTTAGTATCAATGAATTTTGAGCCGAACTGTTATGTCAAATTGATTGTTAGATCGAATTTGACTGTCCAGGCTCTGATACCAATTGTTAGGATCGGAGGCTCTCATGATTGTGTTTGTTTGTGTAAATATAATAATCAATAGTAATGAACAGAGTTTAAATGCAGCGGAAATGAACAACAAACTTTGTAAACACAATCAAGGAAGAAAATAGTTTTGATAAACACATGATTTGCATTAGTCGAAAGATTACAAATTCAATCAAAAGATTACAAAGCATGCTTACAAACTAAGCTCCCCCTCAGCTTGATACCCCATGGTTGGATTGTACAAGATGAAAGGATTGAATTAAGGATAAGAACTCACTCAAAACGAATCAAATGTAACAGTACAGGGTACTGTTCCATTTATAGACAAACCAAACCACTGAGGCATCTCAGCTGACGTCACCAAGAAAGCGACGTCTAACAGCCTAACAACCTGTATCTATTGTTCTCATACAAACACGGCTAAGCCTAACCACTGACTATACATAAAGCAGATGATATACTAAACTACTGCTCTCTCTATTCATCAGTGCTTTCCTCAAGGTTGATCAGTCCTTGATTGGGCAGTGCTTTGTCATCAGCAGTTTGTACCAGCAGTGCTTAGTTTCCAGCAGTCTTCTGGGCTTCATCAGTAGTTATGCAGAACAGCAGCAGTTGTATGCGGGCAGTGGATGTAAGACCATCAGATGTTATAATCACTTTCAAGGGAGAAGACTTAGTGTAAACAGCTGCTTATTGTGAATCCATTGTTGTGAATCGGTTTTGGCTTTCATTATCTGTTCCTCTAGTAGGGTTCAATCCCAACATGGACCCATGGGCTGCTTCTGTTTTTGAGCTGTTGAAGTTTCTGTTTGTTTGGTTTGATCTTGTTGAATGGTTTCTGGTTGTTGTTGAGGAGTTTCTGATTCTCCTGCTTGTTTTTCTTGTGGAATTGGAGCTCTCAGTTTATGAAGATCAATTTTTGTTAGCCTGGCAACATTATACTCCAACCTCTTTACTAATAGATGAATATTAGCAAGAGTTTGAGTATTTGTTTCCTCTTGTTTCTTCATTTTCTGATACTCCAGATTTTCTTGATTTTTCTGTGTAGTTAATTCCACCATCAGCTTCTCAAAAGCCTCAGCCATGCTGCTGTTGTTGGCTCTGAGGAACTGTATTTCTTCAAGAATTCTTCCTGAACTTGAGCTTTCTCCTGCAGTTGCAACCTCAGCCATCTTTTTCTTGATATCTTGTAGTTCTTTGAGAGCTTTCTTGAATTCTGATGAGCTCTCTCTGTTTTCTGATGACTCTTGCAATTTATTGAGGGCTGCAACATTCTATTCTATTTGCTTCTGCACAGCTTTGACATTTTCTGATAAAACTTTGATATCTGACTTTTGATTTCTGATTTCTTCCAGTATCAGATCAAGCTTTCCTTCTGTGGCTGTTTTCTCAGTAGCAATTGTGTCTTCAAGTTCCTTGTGAAGTTGTTTAGGGGACATAGATTGATGTCCTTGGTAAATAGGAGAAACAACAGATGTTCCTCTTCTAACACCAGCAGAAAACACATTCTCAGCTGTTCTGAGGTTAAGAGGATTGGAAAATTCCAAATTCTCTGTATCCTCACCAGAAAATTGAAACACATTCAAGTTCTGGTTTTCCTCATATCCTTGAACCTTTTCAGGTTCTCCATGAGTTGTTGAGAAACTCTTAGTTTTCTCATCCAGTTTTCCTTGATCAGTAGACTGATCTCCACCTGTTGCCACCACATTTTCCTCCTCAGAATCTGATTCAGAAAATGGGTCATTTTTTTTTACTCACATTTTGTTTTGTAGAAACAGTGCTTCTTTGTAAAATTTCATAATTTCCTTGAATTGAATCATCAGAATCACTCTCAGAATTATGAAATATATTGAGTTTAGAGTGTTGAGCATCTGTTTCTCCCATATGTGAGTCTTCAGCATGATGTTCTTCTGCCACAGGACTCATATTCACATCTTTATCAGCTGGATGAGGATCAGACTCACCCTGCTGCTCCATTCTTGGTGTGCTTGACTCTTGTGCATCATGCTCCATGGGGGACACACTTTCAAAAACTTCTTTGTTTTCTTGCTTTTTGTTCAACATCTTCAGGTATTCTGCTCTGTATGGTGAATCTTCTGGCATCAGTTTCATCACTTTTTCTGACAGAACAGGCACATCATAATTTGACTTCCAAGATCCTACAGCAGTCCAAGGTCTCATAATTTCGGTTCTCCACATATTTTCTGATGCTGGAATTTCTAGGTTCCTTTCAGAAAAAGCATCAGAAATTATGATTGACAGAAATCTGGGAAAGGGTAGATGTGAATCTATCCTTCCAGCGTTAGTCAGAATTGATCTTCTGATCAGGATAAATATTTCTGTTCCAAAATCAATGTTCAACCCACTAATGAGACTGAACATGATTGTTAGAATATTCATATTTATCTGATCTGTACCTCCAATCTTTGATGATAGACACTTGTTCAGAATTTCCATTAAAACTTGCTAGAAGGCAGGTAGCTTGTTTCTCTTGAATTCATTGATTTTTTAAATCTTTGTCTTGTAACCCATTATAGCATCAAGTTGTGAGAACATATCTTCTTTTACTGGTGCTTCTTCATAGCTTTGGTTTAAGGGTAGTTCCAAACATTCCCTTATTTTCTCCGGTGATAATAAAGATATTTCCCCACACATGTGTTGTTAGCTCGAGTTGATTTGAGACTTTGAGAGTTTTTACAACTTGTTGTATGAGTTCTTCTGGTACCTCTCTGGTCTTTGTGAGAGCTTGAGCTATAGGGCATCTGGTTAGAAATTCAATGAGAATTTGACACTTTATATCATACTCTTCAATGTTATCATTCATTGCTTCATTGTTGCTCTTTAATGGAAGAAATTCAGCTTCAGTGATGAAAGTAACAGAGTGTTCAATTGGTGGTATGTTGATGTTGATAGCTGGCATTGAGAATTTGGGTTTTTGTTTCGGAAAAGGATTTTAGGGTTTTGAATTTGAAGGTTGAAGATGGAAGTCTCTGTTTTTGAATGAGGTATTTATAGTGTATAGAGACAGAGATTTTTGAGTGTTTTTCGTGGGTTGTTTGTATTCAAGGTGGTTAATGACACCTTAATGATGTTTTAATCCTTTAAGGAAACAACCGTTTTTGAAAAACCTTTGGTTTATCTCTAATTTAATGTAAATCCTTTAAAGAGACTTAGAGATTCCAATGATTTTGCAGATAAACACTAATGTCCAACTTGCACCTTTTCTCTATGTGGGGCCCCTTTTGTTTCAAAAAGGTCAAATAGAAACCTTTTATGAGTTTGTGTATCTTCCCAGGTTTTCCTCTTGATGATATATATCAGAAAATTTTGAATAAAACTTTTGAGAGTTGTATTTTCTTCATATATCATCAGAATGCATTTGATTCATTTTACAGAGGATGAATCATCAGTTTTTTTTTTTTTTTTTTGATGATGAGAGGGAATGAGTAGAGTTCCGAGATTTCTACTTACATTGCTGTTCTACAGTTCTGAACTCCACACCTTTGTTTTGATATACAAGAAGTGTTTTTCATACAGCTTGTTCCAGTCCTCAGAAAAAAAAATATTTTGAAAGAAACTTATTTCAAAATTTTAAATGGTCATAAGTTTCTTTAAATTTGGTTAAAGACAATGTTTTCTGATGATTTGTCAAACTTCCTGGCTTTCAAGAGATTTTTCTGATAAGAAAAATTTGATTTTCTGATCTATTATCAGATTTTCTGGTTATTTTGAAAATTTTCTGGTGAATGAACAGATTTGTATGGCTTGATGGGTTTTCTGAATAATTACCAGATTTTCTGATTGATCATCAGATTTTCTGAGTTCCACCAAATCCTGTCAGATTTCATTTGAATTTCCACCAGATTTTCTTTATCAGACATGATGTTTTAGTTCCCCCTAGATCTATTGACATGTTTTTTTTTTTTTTTTTTTTTTTTGTAAAAAAAATATGAGTGAAAAGAAATTAAAGCAAACTTTATATATAAAAAAAATTAAACACACAACAAAAAAAAAACAACAACTACTCCTCCTCCTCCTCCAGCACGTTGTACATGCACTTCACATATAACCAAAGACTGGTTATTCGACTGGTGTGATTCGTTGATGGCACCAGGGTAGGCTCACTTATGTTTTCTTGAAGTACCAGCTCGGCCCTTGGATAGCAGCCTCTCACTCCTCCAAAGTCCAGCTGACTGGTGATCACCTTGGTTACGAATCGAGGGTAGATCAGAAAAGGTTGACGGTCATGGATGTTTGCTACTAGGTCTCTCATGAGAAACTTAGCATAGTTGTAACGTTTTTCCTGTACAACAGCATGAATCACTTCCATCATCCTATGGGACAGCTCGTTGAAGTTTCCAATCTTCTTGGAGAAGCAGACACTTAGCTGTGTTACCAAAAACTGGAAAGGTGGTATGAACCCAAATTTGCTAACCGCCTTTGATGAGTTGTATGTATGATAGCCCATTTCAGTCAAGGTCTGTTGCACATCTGCCTTATCCAGAAATTTGTTTTCATGACCATTTCCCAGTCTGAGGACATTTCTGATTGTTTCCTCTTTTAGGGTAATTCTGACCCCCATAACTTCACTCTGTATCCACATGGAAGTACCACTAAAAATGATTTCAGAGTTCCACCAGAACTCTTGAAGAAGTTTTGGATAAATGGTGACATGTGATGATACAGCAAAGCCCAAAGGACTTCGCATGATCATATTGTACACAAACCTGCAGTCCTCCCATGCAGGTCCTTCCAAGTTGGATCTTAATCTAAGATTATGAAGTCTGTGAAATGGGAGAGGGAATTGAGTTGCTTTCATCAATTTTGGGCGACCCATTTTAAGATAAGAAGATTCTGTCGAAGGGCTTTTGAAGAGATGATTTTGGTGTGAAGTAAGTTCTTTTCAGGTTGTTAATATTTATAGATGAAAGTGACAGTTCCTCATAAATGATATTAACAACCAACCTTTTTTTTCATCTCTTCAATTAAGACGATATCTGTTGCAGTGAATGTGACAGTCTACTAAGCCCCATGTGTGAGTAAGCATTTAATAACTAGGCGGCTACTTTCATAGCTCCTAATCATTTTAGTGCCTACGTGTCACTTAAGTTTCTTATGAAAAAAATGACGTTGCATGCATTGGCAGAAAAAAAATAAAATCCAATAATCTGAAGAAAAAAAATTCTAGAGACGGTTGATTTTCTCAGCTATATAGAATTTTATCTTTATGCGTGTTACTTTTCCCCCTTTTTGTTTTTTTTAATTAATTAGAAAGAAGAAAAAAAATACAAAAACAAATTATACACATATATGAATATATACAATGTGTGGGATATGCATAAAGATGGAAGATTATGATGATTACAAATTATTCTGATGTTTCAACCTGGTTTCTGATTTTATATCAGAACTTCTGGTGATTTCACCAGATATTCTGATATTTCTTCAGATTATCTGATAAATCATCATTTATTGATGATTCATCAGATTTTCTGATGTTCCATCAGATTGATGGATTGCTTTGTCAGAAACCAGTTGATTTGTTCTTTGATTATCAGAACTTTGATGTTCATCAATTTGGTTTTCAATTTGTGTCCATGTGTTTTCTGAAAAATCTTCATCATTTAAATTAACCATGCCAAGTTTGCTGATAAAAAAATTGTGTCTCTTTTCATCAAGAGGTTTTGTAAAGATATCAGCAATTTGGTTTTCAGTTGGAACAAAATACATTTCTATGTTACCTTTCTCCACATGATCTTTTATGAAGTGATATCTGACATCTATGTGTTTGGTTCTTGAGTGATGAACTGGATTTTCTGTTATTGCAATAGCACTCTTTGAATCACATAGAATTGGTATTTTTGTCAGAGTTACTCCATAATCTTTCAGTTGAGTTTGCATCCACAGCACTTGTGAACAGCAACTTGCTGCTGCTACATATTCTGATTCTGCTGTTGATGTGGCAACACAGTTTTGTTTCTTGCTTGCCCAACATACCAATTTTTCTCCCAAGAGTTGACAAGCACCAGATGTGCTTTTCCTATCAATTTTGCACCCTGCATAATCTGCATCTGTGAATGCAATTAATTCAAGGTTTGTATCCTTATGATACTAGAGACCAAGTTCTGATGTGCCTTTTAGACATTTGAAAACCCTTTTTACAGCTTTTAGATGGGATTCTTTGGGATCACATTGATACCTGGCCAGAAAGCATGTTGCAAACATAATATCTGGTCTGCTTGCAGTTAAATATAGCAATGATCCTATCATCCCTCTATAGGTTTTAATATCTACACTTATTCCATCCTTATCAGAATCTAACTTGTTCCCTGTTGTCATGGGAGTTTTTGAAACAGAGCAGTTTTCAAGTGAGTATTTTTGTAGAATTGTTTTCACATATTTTGATTGACTCAAAAATATTCCATCAATTCTTTGTTTAACTTGTAACCCTAAGAAAAAGGTTAACTCACCCTTCATACTCATTTCAAAGTGGTTGGTCATCAACTTTTGAAATTTGTTACAAAATTTTTCATTTGTTGATCCAAATATAATGTCATCAACATATATCCGGACCAGCAAAGTATGACCTTTGTGTGTTTTTAGGAAAAGTGTGGTGTCAATAGTACATTTGGTAAACCCAGAATTGAGTAAGAAGTTTGATAAAGTTTCATACCAGGCTCTAGGAGCTTGCTTCAACCCATACAAGGCTTTGTTTAATCTGTAAACATGATTTTGAAATTTTGGATCAACAAAGCCTTCTGGTTGCTGCACATAAACTTCTTCCTCAATTTTACCATTCAGAAAAGCTGATTTTACATCCATTTGATAAACTTTGAAATCCTTGGATGCAGCATAAGCAAGAAAAATTCTTACAGCTTGTAATCTAGCTACTGGTGCAAAAGTTTCATCATAATCAATACCTTCTTGTTGACAATAACCTTTGACCACTAACCTTGCTTTGTTCCTGGTGATTATGCCATTCTCATCAGATTTATTCCTGAACACCCATTTTGAGCCTATGTCAGATTTGTCTTTTGGCTTGGGTACCAGATCCCATACCTTGCTCCTTTCAAACTGATCAAGCTCTTCTTGCATAGCTTGAATCCAGTCTGGGTCACTTAGAGCTTCTTTGACATATTTGGGTTCTACCTTGCTTAAGAACCCAGAAAATTCACACTCATGTGCAGTTGCAGATCTTGTTCTGACACCATCTGCAGGATTGCCAATGATGTCAGAATGAACATGTCCTTTGATCTATCTTAACTTGTTGTGAAAAGTTGTTGGTTCTGATGGATTTGAAGTTTCCCCCTGAACCGGTGCCTTATTTGTGTGTAAAATATCAGAATTCTGAGTTTCTGATGTACTACACATTTGTTCTGCAGGGTTAGTACATGAAGAATCTATTGATTTGTTTTTGAGAGAATTATCATGTTCTAGGAAATCTTCAGTTATCATTTCAAAGAGATGTTCATAATTTTCTTGTTTGTCAGAAAAATTTATTTCTTTCATGTATTCATCAGAAACCTCTGTTTCTGATGAGTCATCAAATGAAACATACAGACTTTCTCTGATTGTCCTTGTGTTGAGAATAAAAATTCTATATGCTTTTGAGGACAAAGAGTAACCAAGAAAAATAACTTTTTCTGCTTTTCTGTCAAAATTTTCAAGGCTTTCAAAATCATTGAAAATAAAACATCTACAACCAAATGTATGCAAAAATTTTACACTTGGAATTCTTCCATTGATAATGTTGTATGGTGTTTTGTTGTGCCTTTTGTTGATTATGGTTCTATTTTGGGTAAAACATGCATTTGCTATAGCTTCTGCCCAAAAATGAGTGGGTAGCTTAGCATAAGCAAGCATAGTTCTGGCAGCTTCTACCAAGGTCCTATTTCTTCTTTCAACCACCCCATTCTGTTGAGGTGTTCTGGGAGCAGAAAAATCATGAGAGATTCCTTTACTTACAAGAAAATTCTCAATTTTTGAATTCTTAAACTATGTTCCATTGTCTGATCTGATCCTTCTGACTGTTAGTTTTAACAGATTTTCAATTTTCTTGATAAAATTAATGATTAGATCAAGAGTTTCACTTTTCTTTCTCAAAAATTCTACCCATATGTACCTGGAAAAGTCATCTACTATTACTAGTACGTATTTCTTTCCAGAGAAACTTTCTGTACTTATGGGTCCACACAAATCCATGTGTAAAAGTTCCAAATTTTGTGAAATAGAAGACTCATAATTTGATTTATGTGAGCTTCTTTTGGATTTTCCCATCTCACATGCTTCACAAATTTTATCTTTCTTTGAAGATATCAAAGGTAATCCTTTTAC
>JARYGA010026424.1:0-34822 GCA_030545235.1 Helianthus tuberosus
GAGAGTCTAATTTTGAAGAAATTAATCTCTTGTCACCTTCTTTCGAAAATCATTGTTTAGTGCCCACTCATGCTAAGTTTTTAAAAGAGTTAAACACTAACACTAAAATTGACGAAACAGTTAGCATTAGGTTAACAAATGATCAAACTGCTCTAATAAAAGAAGACCCTTTTGAAATCAACATTACACTGGTTCCATGTTTTTTTCAAAACTCCTTTATTAGTAATATAACAATTGACAAAGATCTTTGCGTTAACATAATGCCTAACTACATTTTCAAAAAATTACGTATTGGTGATTTTTCTCCACTTCAAATACCCATTTTTCTATCTAATCGGAAAGTAATAAAATCAATCGGTATAGTTGAGGATATCTTGGTTCAAACAAATCAAATGGTAGTCCCGACCGACTTTGTCATCCTCGATGACGCTCCTCTAGTGTTGGGATGACCTTTTGTAAAAACCCACGAAGCTTTGAAAAATCGGAAGCACAACAATCTATCTATTCAATTAGGGGCATTTAAAAAGAGTGTCGATCTTGAGCGTTCAATGAAATATCCATTCGGCAATAATGACCCCCCTAATTGAAGATGAAGATGAACCACACGATACAAGTGAAAAGATTGACCACTTTGTTGAAGAAGAGGTCGCCATAGAACAAACTTTTAAAGTTCTTGATCAAAATGAGCAACCAAATAAGGAGTCTCCTAAAGACCCACCTCTTGAGCTCATAGAACTTCCAAAAGGTTTGGAATATGCTTTTCTAGACAAAGATGGTAAATCACCTGTAATTATTTCGTCAAAATTAAGTAGGGTAGAAAAAGAAAAATTAATTACACTTTTGAAAAAACACAAAAATGCTATCGCATGGAAGCTTGTAGATATTAAAGGAATAAGTCCTTCCATGTGCATGCACAAAATTTTAATGAATGATGACTATAAATCGGTAATACAACCACAACGTAGGGTAAATCCAAATGTACAAGAAGTGGTTAAAAACGAAGTCATCAAATTACTTGACGTCGGACTTATTTATCCTATTTCCGATAGTCCTTGGGTAAGTCCCCTCCAAGTAGTTCCAAAGAAAGGAGGTATGACGGTAATAACTAACGAAAAAAATGAATTAATACCAACGAGAACTGTCACAGGATGGAGGGTATGTATAGATTATAGGTGGTTAAATGAAGCAACAAGGAAAGATCACTTCCCTTTACCCTTCATTGATCAAATGTTTGAAAGATTATCTGGTCATAAATTTTATTGTTTCTTGGATGGTTTTTCAGGTTACTTTCAAATCCCAATAGCACCCGAAGACCAAGAAAAGACAACATTTACATGTCCCTATGGAACTTTTGCTTATCGACGCATGCCATTCGGTCTATGCAATGCCCCCGCAACCTTCCAACATTGCATGGTGGCCATCTTCCATGACATGATAGAAAAGACAATGGAAGTCTTCATGGACGACTTTTCTATCTTTGGAGATTCATACGACCAATGCCTCGATAACCTTGAACAAATGCTATCCCGATGTGAGGAAACTAACCTCGCCCTTAACTGGGAAAAATGTCATTTCATGGTAACGGAGGGAATAGTACTCGGTCGTAAAATATCAAGCGAAGGAATGGAGGTTGATCGAGCAAAAATAGACACTATTTCTCGATTACCACCCCCATCCTTCGTTAGAGCAATCAGAAGTTTCTTAGGGCATGCCGGGTTCTATAGAAGATTTATCAAGGACTTTTCTAAAATCTCAAGACCTCTAACAAAATTACTTGAAAAGATGCCCCTTTCATCTTTGACAAGGAATGCAATCAAGCATTTCTAATACTAAAAGAAATGCTAGTCAATGCACCTATCATGATAGCGCCTGATTGGAAATTACCTTTTGAAATCATGTGTGATGCAAGTGACTTTGCAGTTGGAACCGTCTTGGGACAAAGAAAAGAAAAGCATTTTCACCCAATTTATTACGCTAGTAAAACACTTAACGATGCACAAGAAAATTATACAACAACAGAAAAAGAGTTACTAGCCTTGGTATTTGCTTTTGATAAATCTTGTTCTTATCTTGTTCTTTCTAAAACAATAGTCTATATAGATCATGCAGCCATTCAATATCTCTTCAAGAAACAGGATGCTAAACCATGTTTGATTCGGTGGATTCTACTCCTCCAAGAATTTAACATTGAAATCAAAGATAAAAGAGGAACAGAAAACACCGCAGCAGATCATCTTTCACGCTTGGAAGACCCAGCTTTGGAGGCAACCAGGGACGAGCAAATCAATGAAAAATTTCCAACGGAGTCCTTGGAAATGGTGGAATACAGAGAAGAGCCATGGTACGCCGACTTTGCTAACTACTTAGCTAGCGGTGTAGTCGCCAAAGGATGGCCACATCATCAAAGAAAGAAATTCTTTGCTGATGTGAAGCATTATTTTTGGGAAGATCCTTATCTTTTCAAAATGTGTGCCGATCTGCTCATCCGCCGATGCGTACATGGTAGTGAAGCAAGAAGAATTCTCCACCATTGTCATGAAGGTCCTTACGGAGGACATCATGGTGCCGCTAGTACCGCATGAAAGGTATTTGATTTAGGATTTTATTGGCCAACCATTTACAAAGACGCCCAGAGTCTTGTCAAGACATGTGACGCTTGCCAAAGAACAGGTAATATTTCTTCCAAAAACGAAATGCCACAAAATGACATTCTTGTTTGTGAAATTTTTGATGTGTGGGGACTCGACTTTATGGGACCCTTCACACCGTCAAAAGGAAACAAATATATACTTGTGGCGGTAGATTACTTGTCTAAATGGGCCGACGCCGAGGCACTTCCAACAAATGATGGAAGAGTCGTAGTAAGATTTCTGAAAAAATTATTCTCTCGTTTTGGAATACCTAAAGCGTTAATAAGTGAGAGAGGAACCCACTTTTGTAACCATCAACTTGAAATTTTTTAACAAGATATGGGGTCTATCACCGGGTCTCAACAACATATCACCCTTAAACAAACGGACAAGCCGAAGTGACTAATAGAGGTTTAAAACGAATACTAGAAAAAACCGTAGGGTTAAATAAAAAGGAATGGGCCGATAAATTAGATGATGCTTTATGGGCTTTTCGAACTGCTTATAAAACAACAATAGGTAGAACCCCATATAAGCTCGTCTATGGAAAAAGCTGTCATTTGCCAGTAGAAATTGCACACAAAGCCTACTGGGCAATTAAAAATGTAAACTTAGATTTAGAATTTTCAAGTAAAAACGGATTTTGTCAATTAAATGAATTAGACGAACTAAGGAATTATGCATACTCTAAATCCGAAATTTATAAGGAAAGAATGAAAAATTTGCATGATAAACACATTAAACCTAATGAATTTCGAGTAGGAGATCAAGTTCTATTGTTTAATTCACGACTTCGATTGTTTCCTGGTAAATTAAAGTCTAGGTGGTCAGGACCTTTTTCCATCACCCATGTTTTCCCTCACGGTGCAGTAGAAATTAAATCTCGGAATGGAATTCTATTCAAAGTCAAAGGCCAACGGCTAAAGCTCTATCAAGGATTCATTGAGGATGAGGAGGAAGAGATCTCACTTCAAACGGTCGAAGAATGAAAGCATCAACATCATACCTGGTAAGTTGCGAACAAGCAGGGTGACATCTAAATCGGTAAGTCTTCTAAACAAGTTTTTAGGAAACAGGGCACTCACACGAGCACTAAAAAAAATTGCCACCCACGGGGCTGTGTCCGCGCAACTGTCGGGATAAAACCCCTTTTTCATAACAGTTTCTTCATTCCACACGCCCCGTTTCCCTGAAAACTCTCTGGTTCAGGCGATTTTTCTGCAAGATTTCGACGTCTCCTCTACTTCTAACAACATCAAGGTATGATCCTATCCTCATTAGTAGTTAGATTAAGCACTTGCATGTAGTTTAACATCAAAAATTTGGGGAAAATCTAGGGTTCTTGAACTTTATCTGGATCGAACCTCAATTTTTTGCTTAGATCTGATAGCATTAGTATAGATACATGTTATAGGAAGTAAATCAACTTGTATTGTTTGTAGATTTGCCCGATTTCTAACAAAAACCCCAAACCCTTGTTTTTGAACCGAAAAAGATAAAATTGAAGGGGTAAACGGTTTGTTTTGGGAAAAACGGCACTTGGGGTTTCATTTTCGGGGAAAACCGCCCCTACTGGACCAAAAATTTTCAAGTTTTAGTGACCGGGTCGAAAAATGGGATTTTTGGGAAACAGACGTCTGGACACGGGGTCGTGCTCGCTGAGCACGGGGGCGTGTCCAGCCAATTTCAGACCAACTCGGGGCGTGTCCGCTGAAAGATGAGGGGGATGAAGAAAACACCGGAGGGTTACGAGATCTGGTGGTCCTTCATTGCATTCATACCCGCACCAACCTTGATGTTCCGTACCTCCTGCTCCGAAACATGCATTGGAACCAGCTTGCTACTCCCCCGACTCCTATCTTCTTTGGGGGATGGATATACCGTCTCTTCAAGCATTTCGTGAACATGCCCAGGTCTTTCCAAAAGAGCCCATGGTCGGGAAAAGTGGACATGGTCATCTACCGCTCCATGAACCTGATTTATGAAGCAGAAGACGAGAGGTCAGCTTCCAAAGAGTCCAGGGGCATACATGGAACCCGCAAGAAGCACTCGTCCTCCACGTTCCACACTTCCAACCTCCTCCTCAATACCATTACCAGCCCCAGGGTGATCCGGGTCAATCCTCCTCACAAGGAGGCGGTTTTCCTAATTTTCAAAGCTTACATGATTTATTGCAGGAAAACCTCATGTGCACCAGGAACACCTACAACATGGCCAGCAACACGTACACCCGAGTCGGAGCAATTGAGAGAAACATCTCCGACATACAGGATGACATTGGGAACATCCGGGAGTACATGGCGGGGCACGGAGGAGGTGGTGATGATGATGATGAAGACGAGGACATGGACTAAGCGGAAGGAGTGGAGGTAGGATCAGCCGGTTGAAGGTCTATTAGGTTAACCCCCTTATCTCATGAACAATTTCTGGCCTACGTGCCATGTGTTGAACAATTTACTTTCCTTTTACACTTTTTATTTCTTGCATTTCTTTTTTTTTTTTACTTGTGACATGGATGGTTGAACAATGGTAATTTAGGATGTTTTCTATGGTTTGGTGTCGTATTTATTAGTTAAACATGTACATACGAGGCTTGGAGTACTAAACATTTGTGCTACTAAAGCCGGGATAGCAAAACCGAAGCCAGAAACCTGTTTTACACTTTTGCAGATTGTCTACACAGGGTCGTGTCTGGCCGACACGCCCCCGTGCCCATTGCCCCAGACCTGCTGTTTGTCAAAATTCTACAGATTTTTGCCAGACACGGGGTCGTTCCCAACCAACACCCCCCCCCCATGTCCACCTTCTGTAAGTTCTCGTTACTGGCACTCTGACCACGGGGTCGTGTTCACCCAACACGGGGCCGTGTCCAGATGCCCAGTAACATTAAAATTTGTTTTTAACACACCTATTACACATTCAATCAACCTAAAAACTTATTTTTGAGACACATTGAGGACAATGTGTAATTTAAGTGTGGGGGATGCTAAAACCTTGAATTTTGCAAGTCCTAATTACAAGTCTTACACAAAACTCTATTGGAACCGCTAATCACCCCAAATTTTTTCAAATTTTTTTCATTTTTTTTTACTTTTCTTGGTTTAATTTGGGAATTATAAGTTTTAAAAAGGTTATATTTTTACAAATTTACAACCGATAGCGTCGTGATAAAAAGAACCAACATAAGAAAATTATGAAAAGGCATAACAAGTCTAGTTAAAATTTGATTATATATACTTGATCACATAAAAAAAACTCATTCCCACAATAAGTGAGTTTAGAGCCTTTATTGAGCATACAAATACACATCTTTAAACTAAATGCTCATTTTTCGTTTCTTGTGTGAATAGCCGCTTGGTTCTTACGACTCTAGAACTTGCCATGACGATACATTCCCGGTCCTTAGCAACTTAAACCCAAGTAAGTAAATGATGGAGGCATTAGGACTAACCATTTTTATTTCTACACCATTATTTTTTTTACCACCTACCCAAAATCCCCCTAGTTAACCCCTTTGAGCCTAAACTTTTTCATTTCTTAACCCACAAAACAAACACCCTTTTACCCACCAAAACCCTTTTTCATTTTAAACCATTTATTTTAGTAAAAAGCTCGGTTTTTCATATGACATTCCTTGAAAAAAAATGGTGATGAAGCCAAAAGAAATAAACAAACAAGTTTATCAAAAAGAGCTTTGTTTGAAGAATTGCTTCATCAAAATAAAAAAAAAGTTACAAAAAAATAAAAATAAAAAGTCTTACGAAAACCGACGCTTTTTACGCCTTTCGCCCTTTTCTACTAACCACTAACCCAACCACCTACCTTTAACCCAAGCCTAATCCTTCCCCCAAAAGTCCTCTTGATATTTACAAAGGTATATTTAAAAAGGAGGAGGATTGATTGCTTGGCAAGCATATGGTAGAAGTAAGTTCCATGCCGCTCTCGAGTGTTTCACAAAAATATATCTTCGGCCTAGTGTTGAGTAATCTCCCGTGAGGTATATGAACTTGTATATAAATGGAATTTTAAAGAGGCATGTTATGCCCAAATAAATAATTTCTCTTATGTAACGTTAAATAAATCATGACGAATATGATTGTAAATAACATAAAAATAACACCTAATAAAAATCTTGGAATCCCGACACTCTATGATAAGTCCAAAAACCTTCTCTTCTACCCATTCCATTTGGGAGTGTAAGTCACATTTTAAAGAATTTTGCTTGAGGACAAGCAAATATTCAAGTGTGGGGGTATTTGATGTGCGCAAAATCCAACATATAAATTACATCAAATGTGGCATAAAACTAACCCTTTTTTAGTACTAATGTTGGAAAAAGTGTGCTTTTGTCTTCGTTTTGTATTTTCAGGATTAAATGAACTCAAATGAACCAAAGAAGCAAAAAGGCAGCTAAATCTAACATAAATACAAGAAAAGGAATAAACGTGGCATGCCCGACCCCTCGACAGCATCCTCCCAAGCAAAAACAAGAGAACAGAAGGCTGAACACGCCCCGTGCTCAATGAGCACGGGGGCGTGCCCAAGTGTTTGCAGAAAAGACAAAGTTGTAGAAGCTTCTATCACCCACCACGGGGGCGTGTCCAGCGGACACGGGGCCATGGTCAACTCTAAGATTCGCAGAATCTAGGAAAATCTTGATAGTACAGATACGCTTCTGCACACGGGACTGTGCCCAGCGGACACGGGGGCGTGGTCAACTAATGCAGACAAACTGCATTTAATGAAGAAAGAGAAGATGGTTGGATACGGGGCCGTGCCCAATGGACACGGGGCCGTGTCCGGGCTTCTGTGCAGGCTATAAATAGGGGTGCTTGGCTCATTTGCAAACCATCCCTTGGCAAACCACCTCTCTCACACTTCATCCACCCACCACCACCATCACAACCCACATCCACCACCACCATCATCCATCATAGAGTGTGTGTAGTAGTCTCGGGATCCAAGATCGATAGTAAGAGTTCTTGGCAATCAAAGGCCATGTTTGCCTAAGTCTCTTACATCACTTGGTGAAGACAAGCATTTAGTGTAATACTTTTTATTTTTAATCTTTTCGCACTTTTTATTTGGTTATGTATTAATGACTTTAATAACTAGTTTCTTATGTTGAAGGTGAAACTTCCTTTATCATTTGTCCGTGGTGTCTTGGCGTTATTTTACTGTCTATATAAAATAAAAGATTTACACCATTCATATATCCACGGTCTATATGGAGATATGTTGGCTACCTGGTCGAGGGTTAAGGGAATGATTTGGTAAGAGTCTTGCCTTGTTCAGTGTATAGATCCTGCAAGGACCTGGGTCAACTTTAGTAGGACCTCCTTCAATACCCATTGGTATTGGATGGCGGGGGTCCGAACTCCTTGATCCCCTCATACGTAAGCTACTATTAAAACATTAACCCGGCTACTTAGGACTGTATCCCTGCTAACTCAGACTACTTAGCCGAGGGTAACGTCACCTTCAAAAAAGGGGCCAACCACATTATGCATTAATAACTTAATTAATTATCTTTCAATAATCCAACCCTTTAGGATTGTATCCTTGCTGACTCAAACTACTGGGTTGAGGGTAACGTCACCTTCAAAAGAGGGGCCTACTACAATAACTAAGATAATCCTTTAAAAAGTGCAAAAGTGCGAAAATAATCAAAGGTTACAATAAAGGCGAGTCGGATCCAACTGATTCATCTTGTCTATCTGTTTTTACTTTTATTTTTATTTTTCAGAATTTTTAGTTTTTATTTTCTAGTTTAAAACCTTTTTTCTAACTTTTGATTTGATTAGACGTTGAGGATAAACCGGTAATAAAAGCCCTTGTGTCCTTGGACGACCTCGGTATCTTACCAACACTATACTACGCTCACGATGGGTGCACTTGCCCATATGTGTGTTTGGTGTTAGTAAAATATCGTGTTTTATAAATTTAAAACTTTACTAACGTGTAAAAAGGGCTAAAAATATACATAAAAACCTATAACATCACACGCGCATCAATACGTGATCATCAAGTTACTAGATTATCAAGAATCATTATAATACATGTTTCTAGCAAACCCTAACACATAAAATCCATGTTATCATGCATCAAGAATCCAAGAAATCAACGAAACGCAACCATGAATAACAACTTATGAGTGTGTGTTAGAGGGATTACCTAGAGCGATAGAGATGAAGATCAAGAACCCAAAAAAGATAGCTTTTTCTTGAGTTTTCTAGAGAGAGAGAGTAGAGGGAACATGGAGACTAGGGTTTGAGTAGTTGTGTGAAAATGAAGAGGAGAAGAGAAAAAGATGGGTATATACCTAGGGTTTGGGTAGGTGGGTTGGGTTGGGTTTAACCTGCGTATACAAACTGGGTCTAACATCTTCGTGTAAAGTGAACCCGCTCATTTAAATTATATACAATAAATACAACGGTAAAAATATCTTTACTTGATAAAATTAAAACGAAAATTCGGAGTATATAGTTTGTATACATGTCTACCCGTATAAGATTGACAAGAAATGTCGGTTAAATAATTTGTTTCACTTGCAACAAGTATTTATTAATTAAAACTAAAAATAATAATTATTTTAAGATGTGTAACCCTTTCCGATTATTAGAGTCAAAAGTACGAGTTGTCACATTGCGTATTTTTGAGTTTTCACTTGATCGAGCAACCGGGGGTCGTTGTATTTTTTCAATTACTGGTTGCTTAGGATCCGGCTTCATTTTTTTCCACGGAGGGTTGTCAAAGTCATCATCAGAATCTTCTATGTTGGCATCTGACAACACACCATCATATCAAGCGGATTAGTAAGACAAATTTATTACTAGTAGTTAGTGTATAATTTCAATTTACCGTGTGCTACTTCATCAGGTTTCTTATCTGTTAGTTTAATGATAGCCTTCTTTTGCCTTGGTTTGATTCCAGCTATCTAGTCCTTCCGCTTCTTATCAGTCTTCATACCCTTCTGCTTCTTGTCAGCTGCTAAAACACATAAGAGGTGATGTTAGTATTGCATTGCGTTTACCACAACAAACTTATGGTTTGCCGAGTGTAATTCTAACTTACATATAGGCAATTCATGAATTTGGATGGTTTCAGATTGTAACTCAACATTTCTATCAATTACATACGGGAAAAGATTAGCAATATCAGACATAATGGTGCCAACAGGCGGTGGTTGTGCACAGTCACCTACATTGTCTACCATTTCAATAGTTTTGTTACCAGCTATAACTGCTTATAACAAAAAAACAAAAGTGGTCAGACAAGTAACTATACAAATAACCCCCCACCCCCACAAGTAACTGCACCTTGTATAGGTGATGATTCTTCCTTGTCTGATTCGTCCAACCTAATTGGTTGATCAGGTTTGTTTCCGGGTTTTTTCGAAAGCTATTTTCCCTTTAGTCTTTCATTCTTTCCCCGTCTGTAACATCCCGAAAATACAAATTCTTAAATTTGCAATTAAGTTGCAAATAAATTAGTAAAATAAACTAACTAGTGATGACACTAACTTAGTTAGTTGACTACTTATGAGAAGTTAATGAATAAAACAAAATAAAAAAAACGAAAGTTGAAGGGCCAAATGTGTTAAAATTGAAACTAATATTAATAAAACAAAAACTCAAACACACTGGTGTGTGTTGAAATCGAGCCAGACAGGAGAAAGGGGCGACCAGGCTCTTCAAAACCCTAATTCACACAAAACTCCTAAATTGAAGGTTCAAATCTGATCAAAAACGAAATCCGAGCTGAGATTAGTGATCCTCATTACAAGGGGCTTACAAGGTATGTAAAATTTGATGAGAATTCTCTACTTGAAACTCTTATGAATTTGGGAAATCTGAAATTTGATGATGCATGTTTGTTATTTGAGTAGAATAGGAATGATATAGTGTCTAGGAGTAAAACCTAGACAACAATATGTAAAATGTCACACCCCGACCACGTAGAACATCAAATCGTGGCGGAAACGTCGGGGAGTGTTGTAACAGAATCATTGTTTCATAACACATGGAAATTGAAATATTGTTTTATTGATTAAAAGAGTTACAATATCTTGATAATCAAAGAAATACATAACATAAATAACTAGTCTTGCATCTTTTATTGTCGCTAAGGCCCAAGTCCGCCTAAGTGTAACTTGATAAATCCTATGCATCATATCCTGAAACACATGTGAAAATAGGTACGTCAGCATAAAAATGCCTGTGAGATACATAGGTTTTGTGAAAATAGAATTCATGACTTATGTTTAAGAAAATGTATAGTCATGAACCTTGTAATTTGCTTTGTCTTGTAAATCATTTGAAAAGTGATAAATAAACCAAATGATATATATGTATAAAAGAATAATACATGGTTAAGTAAATAACCAAGTAAAATGAGTTTGTATTAGATAAGTTGTTTGTAAAACAGTGTATTGTGAAAATTATGTTATTTGTATAAAATGTTATATGTCTAAATTGAAATGATTCAAATAACGCTACGATATGTAATACCATACAAGCACTTATATATAGGAAGTACCAGCGGCGTATCCACCATACTTGTATAATATTACACACGCCTCGTTACTTAAATCACTTACTCAAACCAAACCACCAAAGTAAAATGTTTATGTAAAATAAAATGTCAAATTTTTTGTGTGAAAACCATGTCTAATGTCTATATCTAATGTAAATCATGAATTGTGTATATTAATGTCTAAATGTTTATGTCTAATGTAAATCATGAATTGTGTATATCAATGTCAAAATGTTTATGTATGGTAAGTGAAATATATCAACTAAACCATATGTAAAATGCACAAAAACAAGGTATTGAAGTAAAACATGGTTTAAATCAAAGTTATGTTTTGTGTAATAAATGCATGCTATACTGATATAAACATCTATGCGGTATTGTGAAAACGCATACATCCAAGCCTTGTGACTGTGGCGATAAACCCCTAAACGAATTTAAAGGTCTATCTTGTTGTTATGTTTATCGAATTCGGTCATTCCTTCCACCCAAACAAACCTAGGGTTCAGGAACGGGAGTTGTCAAGTCCTATGGTACCATTACCTACTAACGAGCGACGTAGCTAATGTTAATGAATGTACATTGTCTCATTTGAACAAACCAAATGTCATACCAAAATGTAAGCATATGATGAATAACAAATGTACTAAGTATGCAACAAAGGACATACATAGCATAAAATGTAATGTAAAACAATGTACTACGTATGCACACAATGGGCATACATAGCATAAAATGTAATGTAAAACAATGTACTAAGTACGCACACAATGGGCATACATAGCATAAAATGTAATGTAAAACAATGTACTAAGTATGCACACAATGGGCATACATAGCATAAAATGTAATGTAAAACCATGTACTAAGTACGCACACAATGGGCATACATAGCATAAAATGTAATGTAAAACAATGTACTAAATATGCACACAATGGGCATACATAGCATAAAACACAATGAAATCATGTACTATAAATGTACTAATGAACATAGCAAGTATATGGTGTGAAAACAGGAAAGCATGAAAGTAACAAGTAGGCACATGTATTTCACCCCAAAACATTTGGAAAACAGTAAAAGAGGGGTCTATGTACTCACTTGAGATTGCTCAAAAGTCCTAAGATAACCACCAAGCAATGCTAGAGATCACGGAATCAAACGGCACCTAATATAGGTAACTATGTTAATAAACCGGACCTATATCGGAGGATCGGATAGAATGAGGGCTCGTAAACCAAATAAGTATGTAAACTCATGTAGTATGGTTTAACAAAGCCTACATACTAAATGAAACCTAACCTAAGTGCTTAGGACCCATTACGACCCGTTTAGGTAGCTTATGCTACTTTAACGCGTCGTTCGCGTAAAACGCGTTCGGACTGCCTAACTAGTCCTATGACAAGTTAAATATGCCTTAACATGTCTAATATTGTTTCCAAATCAGTTTAGATGTCAAAAGTTATGTTACATATGCTTAAGAATGAATTTTGGCGTAAAAAGGGCATTTTGGTAATTTACCTAAGGCATATAAACTACCTATCATACAACTACTTAAACGAAGCGACCATAAGGTAGAACCTCGGAAGGTTATTCCCTATATACTATGGTCACCTAATGTGTTTGGTCGGATCCTAAAGATCGACCAAACGGGTCGGGTTCGAAAGTATAAGTGATTGTTTAGATCGCTTACCTTACGACCCTATATAAGCACTAAACTAAAAGTGACGAGTTAAGCATGTTAAAACATGCTTAACTAAGTTTAGAAAATAGGTTTGGTATCAAAACAAATGGTTTTGATACCCAAGAGTAGTTTGGTTACAAAATACGCAATAACACGCATTTTGGCCGAAACTACGACTCGTCACTGAGCCTAGATAACTTGGTAATCAGTAGGTATAGTCTCTAGGGACTATAACCATCTTGATTACGCTCACGTTATGAAGTTCAAATGAACTTCGCATTGACCATAAACTGGTCAACGCAGAAAGTCAAAGAAAGTTTGACTTTTAACGCTAAACGAATAAAAAGAATGAAGGAACACTTACAAAGGGTCCCCGAAAGCTAATATTGATCAAATAACTCATGTATGAAGCAATGGCTTCAACTTAGAGCTTTTAGATCAGATTTTTGTGGGTTTTGGGTTGAATGGGGTTGGGTATTTATAGGATCTTCCATATAGAATATTCCTAGCATATTCCAAGCATATTCCTAGCATATTACAAGCATATTCCTAGCATATTCCAAGCATATTCCTAGCATATTCCAAGCATATTCCTAGCATATTCCTTAGCATATACCTTAGCATATTCCTGGCATATGGCTAAAACGGGTATTTAACTGGGTACCGGGTATTTTATCTAGCGTTTAAATCCCGGTTTATGGCGTTCTAAATTATTTTTATTACTCTATAAAAATAAACTCGCCAAGATATTACTGAAATAAATTTCAGTTGCCAGGACTGGCTGCGTTGTCTGCGTTTTGCAGTAGAAGCACTGTGTTGCGCAGAAACACACGGTACGCGCTTAAACTTTGAAACATAATGTTTTTAGGCGTTTTAATTTATTTTTCAACACGGACCTGATTAAAATAAGATTTTAATCATAACATAATATTTGTGGGATTTAAATATTATCCGGTCGGTCACCAACGTTCGTTTGGTTGTACGATCGCGATGTTCGGTTAATTACGACGGAATGCGCATAAGCGCGAAAAACGATCCAAATTGCGCGACGAATCGATTTTTCTTATGCCAAACACTAAAATAAAATATTTTAGTGCTTACATAAATTTTTGGATGTCCGGATGTATTCAGAACGTATGTTATGCGCGAAAGTGCAAACTTGTGCACTTTTTGACGCTTTTAGTCCCTGAATGATCCAAAAGTTTATTTTAGCACACCGAACCCCTCAAAGCCTATTTCTAAGCTATCTAAAGGATATTTAAGGTGTGTTTAACTTATGGTCATGTTCCGGAATGTCTGTTACAGCTCAAATTGGCATACTTTCGCAGTTTGTCAACTTTAGTCCGTGTAAGCGATTTAACTTGATTTTGCCATACCAAAGCCTTCAAAACTTATTTCTAAGTTATGTAAAGGTTATTTAAGGTATGTTAAGCATATGTTGATGTTCCGGAGTATTTATTGCATTGAACTGGTTATATTTACGCATCAGTGCGCGTATAACCTTCCAGAAAGTGATTTAAAGCTTGAAATCGAACAAGAATTGATATGTGTAAATGGTACACATATTTATTCAAGACCCAAGTATGAAATAAAATATTTCATTAGTTTGGTATTTGTTTGACAATTGAAGTGACACAGGTGTCACAGTCTCCCCTACTTTAGGAAATTTCGTCCCGAAATTTTATTTAGAGGAAACTTGTGAGAATTTGAAACATGAAGTTGAAAAGATCGAACAACACTGGTTAGAGTCCTGAACTTCTAGTAACTTTACAATAACATCATGCTTGTAATGTGAGAGGGACACTTATATACTAGTATATAAAACGTCATTGGTGCGTCCACCGTACCTCTATTACATTGTTCACATTTCGTTATGGTTGTCACTATCGGTTCTTACACATAATAAGTCTTACTGTGGTTTCCATGCACTGAACTTCGTAATTATGTATGCATCCATAATTACATAATTCCTTGCATAGTCACGTAGTGCATCTTAAAAATGTGTAGGGGAAGAAAACAATGAACGAGTATGTGATGATTGTGACTAGACCACCATAGGGTCCCTTTTTTTAAATCAATAAATGATTTTTAATAGACAACCAAGGAGTCTTTTTAGCTTATACCATCACATGTCATTCTTAACCAGATTTTTGAATCAATCTTTTTTACTAGACCACTAAAAGGGTCTCTTATGAATCATGGAGTGGTACTATACAATCCAAGGGTCTTACCTATCATGTAGAAGCCCAATAAGGATTTAAGGTAGTACCTTTTTGAATATCCTCTACGAATCCCTCATATAAAGATATGAAAGATTCTACGACGATTGGGATAACGAATATCGAGAGTATACAAAAACACAAAAATGCATAAAAGAAAACACAAAATGCATAAACACATAATCACATAATTGTTTAACTTGATTTTAGATTTGTTATCATTTTGTTAATTTGTTCTGCTAACTGTGCACATGTATTCAAAGCACACCAGGTATCCAATCAGTGGATTTTGATGGGTGCTTTAAATATTTCCAAGAATCTAACTATAAAGATAGAAAGATCTTAAAGAGAAAATTCGATTTTGATTATAAGGAACCAAAATGTTCGAATTAAGGCTTACAAGGAATCCAATTAAGGACTCTGATTTAAATGATAATCATCCACAAGGGTCTAATTTTGAAGATAAAAAGATCCCATATGGATTTTAGAAGTTGAAGATGTTTTGAAACCTTGCACTGGATGTGTTTATGTCAAAACATGAAGTAAAAATGCTTATGAAGTTGAGATGCTAGATATGGCAAGGTGACATATGAAGCAGAATTTGAAGGTTAAGTCAATGTATGAGGAGAATATTTTTGGAAAACTATGCATGGGGTTCTAAAAATGTGTTCAATGTTTTTGAAACCTTATATATAATACCTTTGAAATCATAAAGTAGGTGTATTAGGTAGGTATATTTAAAAAAAATTGTTTTAAAATCATGCGAGATAAATTTTGAAATTATGTATAAGGTTTTTGAAAACATGATTGATGCTTTTGAAATCATGCACTTGATATAAGTAATTATACTATATTAATAACATTTTGAAATCATGAAGGTTGTTTTTGAAACACTCATACTATGTATGTTGAAAAATCAAAACGTAATGGGTATGAGATTTGAAAATACCCTTAGTTATCTAACCAAGGATTTAAAGGCACAGATGTGCAGAAGCATGATTACTCAAAATGTCACTTTATTTTCTGTACTTTGTTTCTTAGAGTGAAACGAGTACTTAGAATTTTCCAAGGGAATCATGAGCAAACACAAGAATGGGAAATTCGCAAGAGTAGTTTGTAAGAATGTAGTTCCTCAATGTAGGTATTATAGGGAGATGCCATACACACATGTAACTACACTTGTATATCAGAATTTGTGATCAACGATTTATTTATAAACAAAACAGATTGTTTCACATTACAAGAAAATAGAAGAAACAAAAGCATAAGACAACAACATCTTCAAATCAGTCAACTACTCATCCGTGGATTGGATTTGCCTTAGCAAGCTTCGGGCATTTATTCACGAAATGACCCATCTTCCCACAGTTGTAGCACGATCCAGGCGGGAAGCGAGCTTGAGCAGGATTGGCTTGTGGTTGATTTGGACCACCTTGGTTCGGGTTACATCTACAAGCACTTGCCAGGTGACCAACTCGCCCACATGATACACACAGACGAGTGATGCCCATTACATTTTTCGCATATTGGTGTCGTTCCCTTTTATTGCTTCTTAGCAGGTGGTGTTGCCACCCGGATGGGTCCTGCTTGATTTGGTACAGCCCGCAGTTGAGCAAACCTTTGCTGTATGACCTTTAAGTCCACAAATTTGGCATTTGCGGCACTTCACACTAGCGTGATGATGAAGGCTACATTGGTTGCACAAGGGTGCAGTTCCGTTGTATGCCTTCCTAGCAGGGGGTTGAGCTGGTTGGTTGGGGATGGCTTGACCATTGTGAGCGACCACGGTGAAGTTCTGAGAAGCCTTTCACTTCTTTGACTTCCTAGGGGATCCAGTCTGTTCATCCATGGTCTTTGATTCCTTGATTGGTTTCATGGCTGGTGGTGCTGGCTTGACTTCTGCTTCCTTTGGTGGCTCTTGAGTGGCTTCATTGTTGAGACGAGACATGGCAATGCCTAATTCAACAATCTTCAGGATTACTTCGCCTATTCGCTGGGCAAATTTGGCAGTCTGCTCGGATATCTGCACATCGTTGCGATGAAGAGACATTCTGGAGGAAAAGAAAGATATAGGAGGAAATAAATGAAGTGTTATCGGTAAATAAGACAAAATGACAACGCATAGAAATTGCGATCATTTGTTTGTTACCTAAGGCAAACAAATGAGACGGTGACTAATCAAAGTAAGCGGGTCATATTAATGTATCGTGAAGACATGCTTTAGCCTATAAGTGGACACTCACCCCAAGAGTTCCCAGGTAAGAGTGACTGGTCCGATTATGTGGATTTGTACGAACACTCTAGCCTTAGACAGAAAACTCAGAGTACAGGCATCCACTTTCCCAGATTGCACGTGTTCACACCATAAGACCCAAACTTTGACGAGGTTTTGAAAATTCAAAGGGGTTCAAAACCTTATAACAGAGGGTTCAAAACCTAGTAATCAATCATCCTAGAACAGATGATTAGTTTTCAAAGCGGTTTTGAAATTTGTGTTCTTGTTGACGTCGTCGCCTAAGGATAGGTGACGGTAATGTTTTATGACTAAACGCAAGTAAACTCGCGTTAGGGTCCTAGGAAGGTTATAGACTAGGTCAAAGCATTACTAATAACCTAATTCCCTATAACCATGAGCTCTGATACCAACTTTTCTGTCACACCCCGACCACGTAGAACATCAAATCGTGGCGGAAACGTCGGGGAGTGTTGTAACAGAATCATTGTTTCATAACACATGGAAATTGAAATATTGTTTTATTGATTAAAAGAGTTACAATATCTTGATAATCAAAGAAATACATAACATAAATAACTAGTCTTGCATCTTTTATTGTCGCTAAGGCCCAAGTCCGCCTAAGTGTAACTTGATAAATCCTATGCATCATATCCTGAAACACATGTGAAAATAGGTACGTCAGCATAAAAATGCCTGTGAGATACATAGGTTTTGTGAAAATAGAATTCATGACTTATGTTTAAGAAAATGTATAGTCATGAACCTTGTAATTTGCTTTGTCTTGTAAATCATTTGAAAAGTGATAAATAAACCAAATGATATATATGTATAAAAGAATAATACATGGTTAAGTAAATAACCAAGTAAAATGAGTTTGTATTAGATAAGTTGTTTGTAAAACAATGTATTGTGAAAATTATGTTATTTGTATAAAATGTTATATGTCTAAATTGAAATGATTCAAATAACGCTACGATATGTAATACCATACAAGCACTTATATATAGGAAGTACCAGCGGCGTATCCACCATACTTGTATAATATTACACACGCCTCGTTACTTAAATCACTTACTCAAACCAAACCACCAAAGTAAAATGTTTATGTAAAATAAAATGTCAAATTTTTTGTGTGAAAACCATGTCTAATGTCTATATCTAATGTAAATCATGAATTGTGTATATTAATGTCTAAATGTTTATGTCTAATGTAAATCATGAATTGTGTATATCAATGTCAAAATGTTTATGTATGGTAAGTGAAATATATCAACTAAACCATATGTAAAATGCACAAAAACAAGGTATTGAAGTAAAACATGGTTTAAATCAAAGTTATGTTTTGTGTAATAAATGCATGCTATACTGATATAAACATCTATGCGGTATTGTGAAAACGCATACATCCAAGCCTTGTGACTGTGGCGATAAACCCCTAAACGAATTTAAAGGTCTATCTTGTTGTTATGTTTATCGAATTCGGTCATTCCTTCCACCCAAACAAACCTAGGGTTCAGGAACGGGTGTTGTCAAGTCCTATGGTACCATTACCTACTAACGAGCGGCGTAGCTAATGTTAATGAATGTACATTGTCTCATTTGAACAAACCGAATGTCATACCAAAATGTAAGCATGTGATGAATAACAAATGTACTAAGTATGCAACAAAGGACATACATAGCATAAAATGTAATGTAAAACAATGTACTAGGTATGCACACAATGGGCATACATAGCATAAAATGTGATGTAAAACAATGTACTAAGTACGCACACAATGGGCATACATAGCATAAAATGTAATGTAAAACAATGTACTAAGTATGCACACAATGGGCATACATAGCATAAAATGTAATGTAAAACCATGTACTAAGTACGCACACAATGGGCATACATAGCATAAAATGTAATGTAAAACAATGTACTAAGTATGCACACAATGGGCATACATAGCATAAAACACAATGAAATCATGTACTATAAATGTACTAATGAACATAGCAAGTATATGATGTGAAAACAGGAAAGCATGAAAGTAACAAGTAGGCACATGTGTTTCACCCCAAAACGTTTGGAAAATAGTAAAAGAGGGGTCTATGTACTCACTTGAGATTGCTCAGAAGTCCTAAGATAACCACCAAGCAATGCTAGAGATCACGGAATCAAACGGCACCTAATATAGGTAACTATGTTAATTAACCGGACCTATATCGGAGGATCGGATAGAATGAGGGCTCGTAAACCAAATGAGTATGGGAACTCATGTAGTATGGTTTAACAAAGCCTACATAATAAATGAAACCTAACCTAAGTGCTTACGACCCATTACGACCCGTTTAGTTAGCTTATATAACTTTAACGCGTCGTTCGCGTAAAACACGTTCGGACTGCCTAACTAGTCCTATGACAAGTAAAATATGCCTTAACATGTCTAATATTGTTGCCAAATCAGTTTAGATGTCAAAAGTTATGTTACATATGCTTAAGAATGAATTTTGGCGTAAAAAGGGCATTTTGGTAATTTACCTAAGGCATATAAACTACCTATCATACAACTACTTAAACAAAGCGACCATAAGGTATAACCTCAGAAGGTTATTCCCTATATACTATGGTCACCTAATGTGTTTGGTCGGATCCTAAAGATCGACCAAACGGGTCGGGTTCGAAAGTATAAGCGATTGTTTAGATCGCTTACCTTACGACCCTATATAAGCACTAAACTAAAAGTGACGAGTTAAGCATGTTAAAACATGCTTAACTAAGTTTAGAAAACAGGTTTGGTATCAAAACAAACGGTTTTGATACCCAAGAGTAGTTTGGTTACAAAATACGCAATAACACGCATTTTGGCCGAAACTACGACTCGTCACTGATCCTAGATAACGTGGTAATCAGTAGGTATAGTCTCTAGGGACTATAACCATCGTGATTACGCTCACGTTATGAAGTTCAAACGAACTTCGCATTGACCATACACTGGTCAACGCAGAAAGTCAAACAAAGTTTGACTTTTAACGCTAAACGAATAAAAAGAACGAAGGAACACTTACAAAGGGTCCCCGAAAGCTAATCTTGATCAAATAACTCAGGTATCAAGCAATGGCTTCAACTTAGAGCTTTTAGATCAGATTTTTGTGGGTTTTGGGTTGAATGGGGTTGGGTATTTATAGGATCTTCCATATAGAATATTCCTAGCATATTCCAAGCATATTCCTAGCACATTCCAAGCATATTCCTAGCATATTCCAAGCATATTTCTAGCATATTCCAAGCATATACCTGGCATATTCCTTAGCATATTCCTGGCATATGGCTAAAACGGGTATTTAACTGGGTACCGGGTATTTTATCTAGCGTTTAAATCCCGGTTTATGGCGTTCTAAATTATTTTTATTACTCTATAAAAATAAACTCGCCAAGATATTACTGAAATAAATTTCAGTTTCCAGGACTGGCTGTGTTGTCTGCGTTTTGCAGTAGAAGCACTGTGTTGCGCAGAAACACACGGTACGCGCTTAAACTTTGAAAAATAACATTTTTAGGCGTTTTTATTTATTTTTCAACACAGACCTGATTAAAATAAGATTTTAATCATAACAGAATATTTGTGGGATTTAAATATTATCCGGTCGGTCACCAACGTTCGTTTGGTCGTACAATCGCGATGTTCGGTTAATTACGACGGAATGCGCATAAGCGCGAAAATTGATCCAAATTGCGCGACGAATGGATTTTTCTTATGCCAAACACTAAAATAAAATATTTTAGTGCTTACATAAATTTTTGGATGTCCGGATGTATTCAGAACGTATGTTATACGCGAAAGTGCAAACTTGTGCACTTTTTGACGTTTTTAGTCCCTGAATGACCCAAAAGTTTATTTTAGCACACCGAACCCCTCTAAGCCTATTTCTAAGCTATGTAAAGGATATTTAAGGTGTGTTTAACTTATGGTCATGTTCCGGAATGTCTGTTACAGTTCAAATTGGCATACTTTCGCAGTTTGTCAACTTTAGTCCGTGTTTAACTTGATTTTGCCATACCAAAGCCTTCAAAACTTATTTCTAAGTTATGTAAAGGTTATTTAAGGTATGTTAAGCATATGTTGATGTTCCGGAGTATTTGTTGCATTGAACTGGTTATATTTACGCATCAGTGCGCGTATAACCTTCCAGAAAGTGATTTAAAGCTTGAAATCGAACAAAAATTGATATGTGTAAATGATACACATATTTTTTCAAGACCCAAGTCTAAAATACAATATTTCATTAGTTTGGTATTTGTTTGACGATTGAAGTGACACAGGTGTCACATAAAATCATGCCTAAATTCTGAAAATCTCATGAACACATTGAAGGTGATTCATGGGTTTTGTGAGAAAATGATGAACACTAGAGTTTAGAAGGCTAACCTAGCGTAAATTGATTCACAGAAACTGATTTATGAAAATTTCATGCTTAATTCTATATGTGGTAGCTAAATTAATGTTAATCGAGGCCAAGAGACAAGCCATGAACTAGAATATGAATGATATAAAATTTTGCCCTATAAGTGTTTGTAGAAATGCCTCAAAGATGGCTCGAAACTGCAAATTAAGTTAAAAACGCGTATTGTGATGTTTGGGCGGATTATGTAATGTATAATTGAAAAGGAGTTTTAAACATGCTATGGTTGAACTCTATAGGAAAGGATACCGGAGCGTCGAGCGGACAAGCCGGTGGTGACTTGCGTTTGAAAGGCGTACATTGAAGGTATGTAACTCGATTCGTTACATTGGGTAAACTTGATAATTTGCATATGTGTAGTGAATTGTAGAATAAAGGTTGTCTTAATTTAAAGTGATAATGTTCGCTATATTGATTGATAAGACCAGGATTGGTTAGAACTTGTTGGTAGTCATCATAATGGAGGATTCCGTAGATGAGCCAAACGGGTCCAATAATCGATTAATGTGTGGCAAACGCTTCGTAATATAATAAATTGGTCTTTTGTTATTGTTGGTAATCGACATGTTAGAAATACGAGAGTTTAACATGTTGGTTGGTAAGAATGAGAAATCCGAGAGTTGGGTTTGGGCTAAATAATCAAATTAATCAAAATATGAACATACAGGGGCTACCGTAAGTTACGGTATATACCGTAACTTACGGTAGAGATAAAATGGTTACGGCAGTTTCTTACTGCCTTATGGCAGACCTGAGCTTTCCAGCAACTACCGTAACTTACGGTAGATACCGTAAGTTACGGTAGAGTCTGGACATTTTTGTTAAGTCTTGCATAGCCTAGCTAATCGAATCCGGTTTTTTATCGTAGCGTCGATTAAGCAATATTTTTGATAACTCTAACACTAATTAAGATTTTAAATCTCCAGTTTTCAGGTTTTACAAGTATGTGACGATGATCAAGCAATCTTTTGAAGAACCGAACACGAACTTTTGAAGCTTCCGCTTAAATTAACTTTGTTTGGACAATGTTTATGATGTAAACGATCTACTAATCATGTTTTGAATGTTTAAATTAGTTAGTAGTTAATTAGTATGTGATCCTTTTGAAACTTCGATTTTGTACCTAAATTTGAAGTAAGGTACATTTTTATATATAATATCGCATATTTACATTAAATTCTTATAAAATTAAGACGGGTGTTACACCGTCTTACTGAAAAACACTTTTTTAAGCATTCAATTTTTTACATCAATCTTATATTCAATACTAAAACAAACACACGCCATCTATATTGGTTTACAACTATAACTAGTCATGGAAACCTCTTTTTGATTACACCCAATGTGTAAAACACAATTATAACGCCCAAACACAATTAAAACACAATTGAACTTTGGGATTCATATGCCCTGCCTTTGCGAAAACACAACTAAAAATCAAAACTAGGATTGAAAAAAATGTTCACTTTATATATTCAGATGCCCCTAAGTTTAGTATGATGGTAAAACACACCCACATTGTGACAACCCGTAATTTTCGGAATCCTTTCATTGTACTGATTCTATGTCTCGCCTTGTATGTTACCTAGTTGTGATATAATTGATTACAAATGAATGATCATGAGTTTATTTGTGAAAACTGAGAATGGTTTTGGTTTGTATGCATGAGGTTGTCTAGTTGCACATTAATCCGGATCGCACACACACTCTAGACTCGCACACCTCCTCGCCCTAATGTTGGTCTCGGCCCATGCATGCTATCGAGGTTAACTGGGCCGGCCCACAAAGCGTGAACGTATACACACCGTGTGGTGTGTTGTTTTCCTTGTTGCACCAACACAAGTTCTTAGCAAACCCTAACCACCTCTCTTCTCCTCCCTTGAATCGTCGGCAGCCTCTTTGGCCGAAGCTCTCTCCTTCCTTGCAAGCATAATCCTACTTCTAGCACACCTTCTTCGATCTCCCGGTTAGTACAAACATGCTTGTATAGTTCTTGATTTATTGTCTTCATCTATGTGCAACATAATCATGAATTTTGTATGATTTAGGGTTATGATAGAAAACATGTGTTATTGATATCTTGATCAAGATGAATGTTGATCGTGTAAGGTTAAGAATCAGGAAACAATCGTTCATGATTTAGGAATATGCTCGCTAACTGATATGTAATGGATCCGAATATTGGCTAAGGATGATAGATAATTATATGAATAATTATGTGGTTTGAATGTATGACAAGGAAACAAGGATGCACTTGTTGCAATATAAACAGATTAGAGATAATTGTTAGCATCCTTGGTGTTAAATTGATGTTAATCAATAACTAGGGTTTGTGTAATGTTGATAATCGATGACATTGTGGTATAATATGCTCACAGACGTGCTAGTATGGTGTATGGATTTTGAATTACACTTGTTTGATTGATCTATTGTAAATGAGAATGATGGTATTAATCATGAGATGATAAATTGAGTTACGTGGATTTGTGAATAACTGTTTCAATTTTGTGCAACTTGATTGAGAAATTGGTGGGCTGTAAATATGGAATTGTGTAACTGAATTGGAGCTTTGGCTCGATTGCACAAATGAATCAAATCGCACACCATGTTTGGGCTGGCTATGTTGGGCTGCACAAACATGGCTGGTCGCACAAGTGTTTGGGTCGCACACCAATCTCACAGCCCAAACCCAATCGCACACAATAAGCATGTCGCACACCATTGCTGTGATTGTACACTTCGTGGTCCAGTCGCACATTAACTGGCTGGGTTGGGTAATGTATCGGGCCGCCCTATGACAGGCCTAAAAAGAGGTAGTCGCACACTGGCCCACATATGAGTCGCACAAGTCCAACTCAATCGCACACCTTATGTGAATATTCCACTGATTGGGTTCTACTTGTATTGGGCCATAGACTCGCACATTATTAAGACTTGTGATACTTTGATGTATGCTACTGATTGCTTGGTGTGATCGACTGTTACAATTGTATGATGATATGTGTGCGTTACATGAGTCTTATACGGCATGATGTGTATGACGAGATTAAGAAACTGATTGTTATCCGTAAACTATGTTAGGACGTAATTGATCAAATGTTAAACAAGTAGCTAGTCTTACCGAGCAAATCCAAGGTGAGTTCACTTCTCTTGAGCATGCGTCCCGGTGGGTGGAACAATCAAACGGGTATTCCTGAGGGGAATAAGTCTTTTCGGGGTAAAAACCGGGATGTTGGATAAACACTCAATCCTATCACCTTAAGTCCCATCTTCTACCGAATAGTTACCTGAGACGTAACGAGGTATTAGTTGATAGCGCTTTTAGGCTTGGCAACCTCACACCGTACCTGAGAGGATGGGCGTGAACTAATGACCTTAATCACGACCAATGCTTTGATCGGGGCATTGGGGACGGGCAAACAAACTGACGCCATCTTGTATAGTATCGAGTTATTATTAACATTGCTATTAAACTGGACTAATCACTTGGTAACTAAATGTTTTATAAAAACTGTGAACTCGCCAGCGTTGTGCTGACACACTTGTTGCATGCTCGCAGGTCGTTAGATTCTTTGGACAAGGAACTTGCTGTCTGGGATTGCTGGAGTAGTCATGGGTCGAGCCTTTTGGAAACATGAGACAAGTTTATTGACTTTCATACATTCGGTTTTGCAACATTAAACAATAATTTACTTTATGCTTCCGCTGAACACGTTAAACTTTGAGTTATGTTTGAGAATGTTTTAATTTAATAAATAGGAATTTATTATAATATCTTGTCAATAGTTCAATATGATTGGTGGTTGGATCCTGGTACGTCACACGCCTAGCGGGGTTTCCGCATGTGGTATTTTGGGGGTGTGACAGTTTGGTATCAGAGCCACTGGTTATAGTGAACTAGATTTTAAAATGTTTTTACAAAACCAGACTATAACCGAACAGTTCTGAAATCGACCATGACACTCAGCTCCAGATTGCAAGGTTCTTCTCTCGTTTACCTATTGCACAGCATAACTAGTGTACACTTACGAATGACATTGCATGTGATTGCACACTTAGCACTACAATATGAATTCATGTGTTACTTGCCTATGTTATGTGACTGATAGTGTGACGTTCCCTCTAGACTTTCGTGATCTATGTTTTGTGATGTCTATTATCTTGTTACTCGAAACTGAGGAACCTTTTAACGCGAGTTAAGAGGAGCTGAGATAAACATGCAAATCACATTATCATTATGGGTGCACACATAATGATAATGTGGGGTGCATGTGAGTCCCAGTGAGGCTTAACGAGTGTGAAAGGGGTTCTGTTCCGTTGTTTGACGTAATGATAGAACTCAGTAATCTGTAGAAGTCATAGCGATATTTGACTCCTACTCAACCCCGACCCTTAACCTTTTTCCACTCTTTTTATATAGAATCATGAGCGAACGAAACGGTGGACGTGGTGGAGGCCGCGGCGGTGGACGTGGAAACATTGTGATGTCCCAGACTGAACTAACCAACTTGATCAATACTCGTGTGGCTGAAGCCCTAGCGGCTCAGCAGGCTGGTACGATATGTGCCAAATACTTTTTATCCTTGTGTCGCGTACTCGACTCTTACTCGTGTGTTGTAGTTTCTTTCGTCCTTAGGTCAACACGTGAATCAGAATCAAAACAATCCACATGTTTGCATATTCAAAACATTCATGGATTGTAAGCCACAGACCTTTAGTGGGACTGAAGGAGCAGTGGGGTTACTTCGTTGGTTTAAGAAAGCAGATTCGGTCTTTGCTATGTGTAACTATCCTGCTGGGGACAGAGTGAAGTATGCTTCGGGCACACTTGAAGATAGTGCCTTGACTCGGTGGAATTCCCAAGTCCAAATACTGGCAATCGAAATGGCGAACGCAACTACTTGGGACGATTTCAAGGAACTGATGCGAGAAGAGTATTACCCTTATGATGAGATCCAAAAGTTGGGAAATGAGTACTACAACCTGAAGATGGCAGGATCTGAGATCGAGGCATACACGAAGCGATCTCATGAACTTGCGAATATGTGTCCTAACTTATCACGACCACCACATCCTAGAATTGAGCTGTACATCAATGGTTTAATCACTGCAGCGAATCTTCACAACCTACCTCGAATCATCTGCTTAGCCCACAAGATCACATACCAGGAGGAAGAGCGTGGCTCACTACCACCACGTGTTTCTACTACTGCCACTACTGCTACAGCTACTACTCCCACTACTGATAATAAACGTAAGTGGAATGATACAGAAAAAATGTCCAACTCGAATCAGTCACACAAGAAGCCAGACCACGGTAACAACCGCAGATTTAGCCAATCATCCTCTGTTAATCAGAATCAGAGCAACAACTCGAATCAAGGTTCTTACGCGGGGAAACAACCAAAGTGTAGCAAGTGCAACTACCATCATCATAGACCGTGCACTCGAATCTGTCACAGGTGCAATAAAGTGGGTCATATGGCAAGGGATTGCAGGGCCTCATTCCCAAAACAGCAGTAACATCAACATCCACAGCAACAACCGCCGCAGCAACAGGAAAGGCAGCAGCCTCAACAGAACCAGGGTAATCGTAAGGTGTGTTTCCAGTGTGGAGACGAGGGTCATTTTAGGAGGGATTGCCCTCAACTGAATCAGAATGCTGGGAATAACAACAACGCTAGAAACAACAACAACGGAAACAATGGTGGGAATGGTGCACGTGGAAGAGTGTTTACCATTGGAGGAGGTGAAGCCAGGAATGATGGGAATGTTGTGACCGGTACGTTTTCTGTGAGCAACCTATTTGTTTCTGTTTTATTCGACTTTGGTGCCGATTGGAGTTATGTGTCTTTGGGGTCCAGTCGTTAGTTAGGGTTACCTCCAACACCCCTCATAAACAAACACGTAGTAGAATTGGCTGATGACAAGTCAATTGAAGACTCACACGTTCATCTTGGATGTAAACTCAATCTTATGGGTCAAGTGTTTGACATTGACCTACTTCTCGTTACTCTTGGAAGCTTTGATGTGGTCATTGGTATGGATTGGTTGTCTAAGCCCCAAGCATAAATTCTGTCTAAAGAGAAAATCGTACGTATTCCTCTCCCAGTGGAGAATCTCTGTTGGTCCAAGGTCATCGATGTGGTGCAATGGTTGGCATCATTTCAGCTATGAAAGCCCATAAGTGTCTACGAAAGGGCTATCCTGCTATTCTAGCACTTGTTACTGACACTCAGCCTGAAGAAAGGATAATCAAATATCAGCCTGTTGTTCGTGAGTTTTCTGATGTATTTCCTGAAGAACTCCCTGGTTTACCTCCTCACCGTCAAGTGGAATTTCAGATCGACCTTACGCCAGGAGCAGCCCCGATTGCTCGTGCTCCTTATCGCCTCGCACCAGGAGAGTTGCAAGAACTGTCTACTCAAATTCAAGAACTACTGGATAGAGGCTTTATCCGACCAAGTTCTTCGCCTTGGGGAGCCCAGTTTTATTCATGAAGAAGAAAGAAGGGTCCTTTCGTATGTGTATAGATTATCGTGAACTCAACAAGGTGATGTTTAAGAACCGTTATCCTTTGCCACGCATCGACGATCCGTTTGACGAGTTGCAAGGGTCAAGCTTCTACTCGAAAATCGACTTAAGATCAGGCTATCACCATATGAGAGTCCGAGAAGAGGATGTTCCTAAAATGGCTTTTTGAATGTGGTATGGCCACTACGAGTTTCTGGTCATGCCATTCGGGTTAACTAACGCACCAGCGGTTTTCATGGACCTCATGAACCGTGTGTGCAAACCGTATCTCGACGATTTCATCATTGTGTTTATCGATGACATGTTGATCTATTCTAAGAGCAAGGAGGACCACGAGCGGCACTTGCATCTTATCTTAGAGCTTCTGAGAAAGGATCAACTTTACGCGAAGTTTTCTAAGTGCGACTTCTGGATTCGAGAAGTACACTTCCTTGGCCACATTGTTAACAAATTGGGAATACACGTGGATCTCGCTAAGATTGATGCTATCAGAAATTGGGCGGCACCAAAGAATCATACGGAGGTGCCACAATTTCTAGGTATCGCTGGATACTACCGCATATTTATCAAAGACTTCTCGAGGATCGCTCAACCTCTTACCACGTTGACATAAAAAGGGGTCATATACTCCTGGGAAACGAAGCAGGAAGACGTTTTTTAGCTGTTGAAACAAAAACTTTGCAGTGCACTAATCTTGTCCTTACCTGAGGGTACCGAAGATTTCGTGGTGTACTGTGATGCTTCTATTCAGGGTCTCGGTTGCGTGCTGATGCAACGTGAGAAGGTGATAACTTATGCTTCTCGGCAGTTGAAAGTTCATGAGAGGAATTACACGACCCATGACTTGGAGCTGGGGGCCGTGGTTTTTGAAATAAAAATCTAGAGGCATTACTTGTACAGTACTAAATGCACTATTTATACCGACCACAAGAGCCTTCAGCATATCTTTAATCAGAAGGAGTTGAACATGCGGCAGCGTCGTTGGGTGGAACTCTTAAACGATTGTGATTGTGCAATCAAGTATCATCCGGGCAAGGCAAACATTGTAGCTGATGCCCTTAGTCGCAAGGAAACGAGACCTAGGCGTGTTCGAGCTCTGCAACTCACTATCCAGTCTAACCTACCTGATCAGATTCGTTCCACTCAAATTGAAGCATTGAAAGATGGAAACCTTAAAGCTAAAGCCATACGGGGCTTGGAGAAACAACTTGTGGAACGATCTGACGGTATTCGCTATTTTATGGAGCGAGTATGGGTCCCTTTGTACAGAAACCTCAGAGAGCTCATGATGGACAAAGTGCACAAGTCTCGATACTCTGTTCATCCGAGTTCTGATAAGATGTATCAGGTCCTAAAAGTCTTATATTGGTGGCCGAAAATGAAAGCCCACATCGCGACGTATGTGAGTAAATGTTTGACTTGCGTGAAAGTCAAGGTGGAATATCAGAAACCATCCGGTCTGCTTCAGCAACCAGAAATACCCATGTGGAAATGGGAACATATTGCCATGGATTTTGTCACCGGTCTACCTAGAACTCAAAGCGGGAACGATACCATTTGGGTGATCGTCGACCATCTCACGAAATCAGCACACTTCCTAGCAATCAAGGAAACTTATAAGTTCTCACAACTTGCTGGCGTTTATCTGAAAAAGGTGGTTTCTAGGCACGGGGTGCCAACCTCTATCATCTCTGATCGTGATCCGCGTTTCATATCCGATTTATGGCAGGCGATGCATAAATCATTTGGCTCACGTCTTGACATGAGCACTACTTACCACCCTCAGATGGATGGTCAAAGCGAACAGACCATCCAGACGCTTGAAGACATGTTGCGAGCATGTGTGATCGATTTTGGTAAAGGTTGGGAAAAACACTTGCCTCTGATAGAATTTTCTTATAACAACAGTTACCATTCCAGCATCCAGGCAGCTCCGTTTGAGGCATTGTATGGACGGAAATGGCGATCTCCTCTTTGTTGGGCTGAGGTGGGTGACAGCTAGATCATAGGTCCGAAACTTTTACATGAAACTTCAGAGAAGATTGTCCAGATCAGAAATCGTATGGCGGCAGCTCGTGACCGCCAGAAAAGCTATGCTGATAAGCGTAGGAAACCCTTGGAGTTTGTTGTAGGCGATCGCGTTATGTTGAAAGTCTCACCCTGGAAGGGTGTGGTGCACTTTGGAAAGCGCAGTAAGCTTAATCCACGTTACGTTGGGCCATTCAAAATTCTGGAACGAATCGGTAAAGTGGTCTACAGGCTCGAGTTACCTGACGAGTTGGGTAACGTCCATGATGTCTTCCATGTCTTAAATCTAAAGAAGTGTTTGTCCGATGAAACACTTGTGGTACCGTTTCAAGAGCTGAAGATAGATGATAAGTTACAGTTTGTCGAAGAACCCATCGAAATCATGGACCGGGAAGTTAAGGTCCGTAAACACAGCCGAATCCCAATCGTGAGAGTTCGTTGGAACTCAAGACGTGGACCGGAGTTCACGTGGGAACGCGAGGATCAGATGAAAATCAAGTACCCTCAACTGTTCAAAACTGCTCAATCTAATCCTGATTCAACTGGTGAATTTCGGGACGAAATTCCCTTTCAAGTTGGGGATGATGTGCCACCTGAGGAAAATCCACAATCATCTTGAACTACCACTCCACTTTTCTGTTACTACTTATCAAATTTCGGGATGAAATTTCTTTCAAGTTGGGGATGATGTGACAACCCGTAATTTTTGGAATCCTTTCATTGTAATGATTCTTTGTCTCGCCTTGTATGTTACCTAGTTGTGATATAATTGATTATAAATGAATGATCATGACTTTATTTGTGAAAACTCAGAATGGTTTTGGTTTGTATGCATGAGGTTGTCTAGTCGCACATAATTCCGGATCGCACACACACTCTAGACTCGCACACCTCCTCACCCTAATGGTTTGTCTCAGCCCATGCATGCTATCGAGTTTAACTGGGCTGGCCCACAAAGCGTGAACGTATACACACCGTGTGGTGTGTTGTTTTCCTTATTGCACCAACACAAAGTTCTTAGCAATCCCTAACCACCTCTCTTCTCCTCCCTTGAATCATCGGCAACCTCTTTGGCCGAAGTTCTCTCCTTCCTTGCAAGCATAATCCTAATTCTAGCACACCTTCTTCGATCTCCCGGTTAGTACAAACATGCTTGTATAGTTCTTGATTTATTGTCTTCATCTATGTGCAACATAATCATAAATTTTTGTATGATTTAGGGTTATGATAGAAAACATGTGTTATTGATATCTTGATCAAGATGAATGTTGATCGTGTAAGGTTAAGAATCAGGAAACAATCGTTCATGATTTAGGAATATGCTCGCTAACTGATATGTAATGGATCCGAATATTGGCTTAGGATGATAGATAATTATATGAATAATTATTTTTGTTTGAATGTATGACAAGGAAACAAGGACGCACTTATTACAATATAATCAGATTAGAGATAATTGTTAGCATCCTTTTTGTTAAATTGATGTTAATCAATAACTAGGGTTTGTGTAATGTTGATAATCGATGACCTTGTGGTACAATATGCTCACAGACGTGTTAGTATGGTGTATGGATTTTGAATTACACTTGTTTGATTGATCTATTGTAAATGAGAATGATGGTATTAATCATGAGATGATAAATTGAGTTATGTGGATTTGTGAATAACTGTTTCGATTTTGTGGAACTTGATTGAGAAATTGATGGGCTGTAAATATGGAATTGTGTAACTGAATTGGAGCTTTGGCTCGATCGCACAAATGAATCAAATCGCACACCATGTTTGGGCTGGCCATGTTGGGCTGCACGAACATGGCTGGTCGCATAAGTGTTTGGGCCGCACACCAATCGCACAGCCCAAACCCAATCGCACACAATAAGCATGTCGCACACCGTTGATGTGATCGCACACTTCGTGGTCCAGTTGCACATTAACTGGTTGGGTTGGGTAATCTATCAGGCCGCCCTATGACAGGCCCAAAAAGAGGTAGTCGCACACCGGCCCACATATGAGTCGCACAAGTCCAATTCAATCGCACACCTTATGTTAATATTCCACTAATTGGGCTCTTCTTGTATTGGGCCGTAGACTCGCACACTGTTGAGACTTGTGATACTTTGATGTATGCTACTGATTGCTTGGTGTGATCGACTGTTACAATTGTATGATGATATGTGTGCGTTACATGAGTCTTATATGGCATGATGTGTATGACGAGATTAAGAAACTGATTGTTATTCGTAAACTATGTTAGGACGTAATTGATCAACTTTTAAACAAGTAGCTAGTCTTACCGAGCAAATCCAAGGTGAGTTCACTTCTCTTGAGCACGCGTCCCGGTGGGTGGGATAATCAAACGGGTATTCCTGAAGGGGAATAAGTCTTTTCTGGGTAAAAACTGGGATGTTGGATAATACACTCATTCCTATCACCTTAACTCCCATCTTCTACCGAATAGTTACCTGAGAGGTAACGGGGTATTAGTTGATAGCGCTCTTAGGCTTGGTAACCTCACACCGTACCTGAGAGGACGTGAATGAACTAATGACCTTAATCATGACCAATGCTTTGATAGGGGGCATTGGGGACAGGCAAACAAATTGACGCCATCTTATACGGTATCGAGTTATTATCAACATTGCTATTAAACTGGACTAATCACTTGGTAACTAAACGTTTTGTAAGAACTGTGAACTCGCCAGCGTTGTGCTGATACACTTGTTGCATGCTCGCTGGTCGTTAGATTCTTTGGACAAGGAACTTGCTGTCTGGGATTGTTGGAGTAGTCATGGGTCGAGCCTTTTGGAAACATTAGACAAGTTTATTGACTTTCATACATTTGGTTTTGCAACATTAAACAATAATTTACTTTATGCTTCCGCTGAACACGTTAAACTTTGAGTTATGTTTGAGAATCTTTTAATTTAATAAATGGGAATTTATTATAATATCTTGTCAATAGTTCAATATGATTGGTGGCTGGATCCTGGTACGCCACACGCCTAGCGGGGTTTCCGGATGTGGTATTTTGGGGGTGTGACACACATAAACACATTATAAAACACATTTAATTGCTAATCTTTAAACCTAACAACCTCCTTATCTTAAAACACATACCTACAACTCCGGGGATCTTCGATCGGCTTCCGTCTACTGTTCCGGTGTTCTCCATCCCTTCCAAAGTATTCTACTTTTTGAATCTCTTGCCTGCAACCAAGATATTCCGTCAATAACAAACACCAATCACTAGTAATCTCCTTGTAAAACACATAGCACAATGTCAACTTGATCTTACGTTTATAAAACAAGCAAACTCTCTTATCTTCATCCATGATTTTCGGTATTTTTGGTATGATTTTGGGGTTTTCGAATGTGGGTTTAGAGAGAGAGAGGGAAATCGCGTGGAAATAGGGAGTTGGGATTGCCCGATGGGTATTTTAATTGATTTAAAACACGGCCATTGACAAAATTCCCCTGCTCTTTTAAAACAATCAATTACATAAACTCAAATATTACAAGATTGCCATTGACTTCATCTCAACCATTAAACACACCCATCGAATGGCCCAGATCGCTTCCTGGACTTTCTAGGAAAACAACACTTTCCGCGGTATCCCCACTCTATATATATATATATATTATATTACTATATATAATGTATATAAGAGAGAGAAAGTTGGATGTTGAAAATTTAAGAGTTGTATAACTTTTAATGCATATGTTACAAGCATTGATGTAGCAATTGATTTGTAGTACTGATTTGAGTAAGAGTGCCCAAAATGTAGAATTAGTCTCTATCTGGTTCTAAAGAAGAATTCAGTCATAGACCAAAGAAAACATCGCTTGAGCATTCACTTATTTGGGTGAGATTGCCCAAAATGCACTATTAGTCTTTCTCTCGTTCTAAAGAAGAGTTCAGCCATTTCCCTAAATGTTTAGCTTTTGAATTCCACCGAGCAAAGCAATCCATTGACTTTCTTCACAGTTCACGCTAACTCAACTCATCTGGTTTTCTTTCTACACACAAACTCATCCGGTTCTCTCTATTAGAGATGATTAGAAGCATGAAGCTTCAAATCTAATATTAGATCGATCTCCGGTAAGAAAGCTAAAACCTAATCGTGTTTCATTTATCTTGTTCTCTTGAAAACTTCATGTGATTTCCTCTTTTTCTCATAATTAGAACGTTTAGGAAGCATCTTCATACCAACACCCCTTCCCATGCTCTCTTCTTTTTATCTTCTTCTTTCAGAGGCACTCACCGGAGGTGTAGATTTCACAGTCACAGAGGTGAGTTCTCTTTTCCTTACCTTGTTTGCATTCAATCCCTATTATTTTGTGAATTTTGGGCTTAGGTTTTTTTAAACCATAAAGATGAACATGGATTTATATCCTGAATTTGAGGTTTCTTACACAGAGAATCCACTAGAAGTGTGTATGTGTTTAGCAGTCTACCCGCAAGAGATAAAACATATCAAAATACAATTTAATCATATGCAAACATTT